>JAKSZT010000586.1:91466-126582 GCA_026826555.1 Tolypeutes matacus
ATGCTGGAGTTTTTAGGTATACTTCCAGAGACTGGAGCCTCCCGCCTACCTATGTGCCAGGTGTGCATGAAATCTAGGTGGAGCTGCAACTCCTACCCTACAGCTCAATGGACTCATCCAAGTCACCTGGTGAGGAGACAACGATGGGCAATGGCCATCCCAGGGAATGGAGAGGGCCTGCATCTGCAGGCAGGATCATCCCACCCACCATATCCATGGGTTATAAGCCCTCTCTCACTTGGAGTTGGAGTGGACATCACCATCCCAGTCCCCTCAGGATTGGGGGAAGAACTATGGACTAGAGTGGACTTGATGGTATTCTCTTGTTCACATATGGTGATTCTAGCAATGCAAGAAATTATAACAATTAGGTGGAGCCTGTGGCCACTTGACAATTTTGGGGTAGGGAGGGGATGAGCAGTTGAAATACAGGGGTTTCTTTGGGAGTTGGAGGTTGTCCTGAGCACTGTTTTATCAACGGATGTAGGCCATTTTAAATCAGCACACACCACTCAGAACTGAGTGGGAGAGAGTGTGGTCTACAGTGTGAACTGTGGTCTATGGTTGGTGGCAAGGCTCCAGGATGTGTAAGTTCATTGAGGGTGGTGGGCCACACTGTGGGAGATGTTTGTGTGGGATGTGGTGGGAGGTGTGGGAGGTGGGCAACATGGGAATCCCAGTGGTTCCATGTAATATTTTGGGTAATCTAAGCACCTCTTAAAATATATGTATATATATATATATAAATAACATTTTTGTAAGCAAATACACATATATGCATATATATTTGTATATCATTTTGCAAATGTTTGTATGTATTGTGAGAATTTTGATTTTTACCCATAATAAAAAACAAACAACAACAACAAGAAAAAAAAGTTACCCTAGAATAATATACCTAGAAAAAGTGTTCTTCAAAACTGAGGGAAATTAAGACATTTTCAGAAAAAAAAATTGAGGGAGTTATTACAACTAGACCTGCCTTAAAAGATATGCTAAAGGGAGATCTCCATTTTGAAAAGAATACTAGAGAATAACTTTGTGATGTATGAAGAAATACAGATCTCTGGTGTACATATGAAAATATATATGTGAATATTATTCCATTAATCAGTAGTCATGTCTGTTACTTCTCAAAAGCCTGAAAATTCAAATATATAAATAAAACAAATATAAATCTTTGTTATTGTGTGCAGAATGCTTGAAAATGTAATTTATGACGTTATCAAAATAAATGGAGGGATGGAGAGCTATAGGTACTATGTATTTATATGCTATTGGAATCAAGTTGGAATCACTATAAAGTTAATGCTGATAGATTATCTCTGCTAAATGTAATACCCATTGTATTAAGAAAGAATATATATATATAAAAATCTACACAAAGGAAAGGAGAAGTGATGCAAAGTGACTCATTTTAAAAGATCATCTAAACAAAAATAAAGTTAATAATGGAGTAAAGGAGAGACAAAATATATGATTTACAACAAACAGCAAAAAGGTAAAAGTACATCTTGCCTTATTAACTTCCCTAAATGTAAAAGGTTTTATTTTTCTCTAACAAAAGCTTTGAGATTGACAGAAAGGGTGAAGAAACATCTCCCAATATATGATGCTGTTTACAAGAAATCCATATTAGATCCATAGATAAAATGGTTGAAAAATATTTCACACAAATAAAATCAATATAGAAGAGGGCAGTTATATTAATATAATACAAAATACACATTAAGCCAAAAGCAAACATGGAATTATCAGTAAAGTGGTCAATTAAGGTGATTTTTAAAATTATGAAAATATATGCATTTAGCAGTAGAGTGCCATAATATATGAAGCAAACATTGAGAGAATTGAAGGGAGAAATAGCCAGTACCACAACAAAAGTTGGTCATTTCAATACATTACTTTCAACACTGGATAGAACATCTACCCAGACAATCAATAATTAAACAGAGGACCTGAAAAACAGTGTAAACCAACTAATTGTAAGCAATAAATATAGGACACTCAACCAACAATAGTGGAATACACATTCTTTTCAAATAATAACCATATGTTCAGGCACAAGAAAAGTGTTAATGAAGTTTGGCTCTTCCACTAATTCTGTGTAGCAGTGGAATGCCTTTGAGTAGTGTTCTCAGTGTTATGAAGTCTCTGTAAGTCTCAACCCTATGTGGTTCCCTGCCTGAGTTCTAGACCCTGGAAGGCTGAGAGCTGTCACTGATTTCCAGCTCCCCATACCCAACTCTGCCAATCACCCTTTCCCTTTTGATACCTGATGGTGTCAGCATCCTGAGACAGGGCACTCAAAAGTTTGGGGCAGGCTGGTATTAATTCTACTTTTTATTGTTGCTAATGTGTGTGTGTGGGTGCTCTTATATTCAAAAACAACAACAAAAATCAATAAAGAAATAACAAAAGCAGTATTACATTGTGGTGTAATTCAAAGGTATATTTGCACATTGTAAATGATATATTAACACAAACATAAGGGCAATGGGTTGATATATTTACAGGGCTTGAAGAAAAAAAAAGTCAAGGAGAATTACCTATCTGGAAAAACTGTTTTTCAAAAATGGGCAGATTGAAATTCTCAGAAAAACAAAAGCTTAGGGAGCTCATTACCATGAGACCAGCCCTAAAATGAGATAAGGTTAATTCTACAGGAAAAAAGAAAGAACACCAAGCTATAGAATGAATGCGAATAAAGAAATAGAGATAGCTGCATGGGTAAATATAAATGCTAGTACTATAATATTTTTTGTTTTAAAACACTATTTTTAATTTTTTATAGAATCTAAAATTTAAATACATAAAAAATAATGATAAATCTATGGTTTTGGACATGTAATATATATAAGTATACTTTGTGAGTAGATCTCTAAATATGTTAGGGAACAGAGAGATATAAGAAAATAGTTTGTGTATTCTATTGAAGTTAAGTTGGTATCAAATGAAATGAGACTCATAGATTTAAGAGGTTAAAGTTAGTTTACATGATATGCCCAAAGAAAATATATATGACTCATTTATCATATCCACAGAACAAAATGAAAATGGATTCTAAAAGATTTACTACAAAAAAATCATCTAAATACTAAAGTAGAGAGTAGTGAAAGATCTGCAGAGCAAATGTATAACAATTACAAACCCAATCAGCAAAGTAGTAGAAAAAAGGCCTGCATTATCAGTAGTCACTTTATATTTAAATGGATTAAAATCTGTAGTCTAAAGAAAGAGATTGGCAGACAGAGTAAAAAGGCATGATACAATTCCATTTTTTTAAACAAGAGATTCACCTTAATTTCAAAGACACAAGTAGGCGAAATTTAAAAGGTGGAAAAATGTATTTGAAAAAATATTGCAAAGAGTAATCAAAAAGAAAAACAGGGATGGCTATTGTATTATCAAACAAAATAGACTTTAAGTAAAAAACAATCAATAGGTCATAAAAGAAAACCATATGGTTGTGTCAATACATCAAAAATATTAAACAATTGCAAACATATATTTATAACTAAAACAGAGTCCAAAAATATATGAATTATTCTTTTATGGCCAACTCTATATTACTAGAATAAAAATTCAATACTGCACTGTCAATAATTTATAGAACATTTACCAGAAGATCAATAAGGGAATAAAGGACTTGAAAATTCTATAAACCAACTAGACCTATAGACATACATAAAAAACTTCATCCAACAGCAGAACACTCTTCTTCTCAAATACAGATTATTATTCTCGTGTTTTAGCAGTTTGAGATTATTTTATGAATACAAAAAAAGAAAGATTATATTTATAAACTAATCTAATCTGCTGAGTGTTATAACCTTTCATTGCATTAAATTCAGTTAAAGGACCTTTGATTGGATTACTTGATAGTATTAATTTGGGGCTTTTGATTTGACTATGTCAGTGAAGCCTAACTCACTTTGATTCCCCACCCCCATGCTGATTCTGATATAAATGGACCTACACAGACAGACAAAGGGTAAAGGAAGCCACCACGTTCGACCCTGCTGTGTAAGAAAGAGGATAGCTTAAGCAAGAAGCCCACAAGAGACTGGGCTTATGGAGCAGCTTAAGAGGAGACCATCCCTGCTATATGCCTGATAGATTACAGCTGAACTTAGGAAGAGAGTAGAATAGCTGAAACTGAGTCCTGGAAAGAAACAAGCCCTATGTCTTATTGATCAAAGCTGAGCTCCATGAGATGGTAGATTCTGAAGTGAAAGGGCTGAATCCTCCACAGAGATCAGCAGCCATCTTGCTTCACCCTGTGTCAACAAACCATTATCAATAATAACTGACTTTGATGAGAAAGCATCTCTGATGCTGCCTTGGTTTGGACTTTTCAAGGCTTTGGAACTGTAAGCTTTTACCCAAATAAATCCCCTTTATAAAAGCCAACAAAAAAGTACCAAAAGCTGTTCTGGTACTTTGGACCAGCACCTCTTTGACAATCTAAGACAAGTATAGATTATATATTATATATTAACTAAAAAAACAAATCTCACAAAACTTAACACAAGAGAAATCATACAAAATACCTTTTCTGAACAAAATGTAATGAAGCTAGAAATTACTAAAGGAGGGAGAAATAGAAAATTAACATATATGTTTAATTTAAACAATACACTCAATCAAACATTGGGTCAAAGAAGAAATCACATGGGAAATTAGGATATATGAGATAAATGGAAATATAATAGGAAATATAATCACAACATAGGAAATCATATGGGATGCAACAAAGGCAAAGCTCATATGGAAATTTATATATATAAATGATTATATTAATAAAGAAGAAATATATCCAATCCATAATCTGAACTCACAACAGGAGGAACTAAAAAAGAAGAAAAAATAAAGCAATAGTGATAGAAAGGAAAAAAATAATATTAGTGCAGAGATAAATGAAACAGATAATAGAAAAAAAAAAAACATTTGAAAGAATCATCAAAAGCAAAAGTTGATTTTTGGGAATTGGTGGAAGATATCATCAGAGTAGGAAGTCAGGACAAAATTCTTTCACAAAAACAACAGAGAAACAGTCAAAAGCTACCTGAAGGATCTGGTTTGTTGTGTAGCACTGTCCTATCAGCAGACCAGGGCAGTGTCACACAACTCTCAGGAGGGTGAGGGACAGAGAGATGAAGAATGCAAAACAACAAATGTGAGTAACCAAACCCTGACACCTGGGAAGTGATCCCTTCCACCACCACAAGATATTAGCTGGAGTAAAACCCCTGTCTCACTGCAGCTCATGGAGAGAGGAGCAGACATATTCCTCCCTATCAGCTGTTACAAGGGAAAGGAAGGGGGAGGAGGGCTTTTTTAAAGTTAATTCATCCAGCAAGCCTGCTTTGAATCACTGCTCTGGCCAGATCAAGCACAAGAAAGTGGAGATTGAAACATCTATTTTGAACAGTGCATTGATGTACAACATTTGCTGGCCAGTCTTGAAATTGGATGGACAAAAACTGCTTTTGGTTCTCTCTGTACCCTAACTCCTGGAAGAAAACCTGCCCCGCATTAGTGAGTCCCGGCCCAGTTTGATAACTTAAGCTGGACAATTTTAAAGACATAGAACAAGTGTAAGCAAATATCAAAGAAGTGCTGTGAAAACAAAGGAAAGGTAAGAATGAAATTGGCCATTTGAGTAAATTCACCAACATATTCAGATGCTTAGGTATCAGCAAAAAATTGCAACCCATCATAGGAAGCAGAAAGAGAAGACCTAATCAAAGGAACTAACCAAATATTGTGAAAAGATACAGGATTTAAGACAATTAATCAGTGATAATCACACAACTCTCCTAAGTCAATTCAAAGAATTGAAAGAAAGTATGACTAAAGCAGAGGTTCCTAGCCAGGGTTCCAAGGGCCCCAAGAGGTCCATGGAAATATTTCAGGCATTCCATGAGCTTGAATTGAAAATTTAAAAAAAACCCACATTATTCTTGTGGGGATGTGTTGGTGTGGGTAGGATATATTTATTAAATAATACACAGTATAGTGTGGATTTAGTAAGAGGTCCGTGTTTTTCACCTGAATGTCAAAGAAATCCACAGAACAAAAAAGGTGAAGAACCTGTGGACTTACTCTCCAGTTCATTGGACTCAGGACAACAAACAGGGTGATGATGATGGACAATGACCACTCTAAGGAGCAAAGAGTGTTTGTAGTTGCAAGAAAGATAGTCCCATCCAACTGCCCTATGAGATCTAAACCCCCTCTCAATTAGAGATAGCATGGCATCACCATCCCAGAATCCTTAGGACTGTGGAATAAATGATGGACTAAAGTGGACTTATTGGTAGTCTACTATAGACTTATTGTGACTCTAGCAATGGAAGAACGTATATCATATGTAGAAACATTGGCCACTGGAGGGTCTGAGGGAAGGGAGAGGGAAATATAGGTGTAATATGGGGGTATTTTCAGGATTTCGGAAATGTTCTGAATGGCATTGTAATGACAAATGCAGGCTATTGTATATCTTGCCATAAATTACAAAACTGTGCAGGAAAGAAAGTAGACTACAATGTAAACTATAATCCACAGTTAGTGGCCATGCTCTGAAATGTGTTCATCAATTGTAACAAATGTACCATGCTAATGAAGGATATTGTTAATGTGGGAAAATATGAGTGGGGTAGGGAATGGAGCATATGGGAATCCCCTATTTTTTTATGCAACATTTATGGATGAAATTATTTTGTTTGTTTCATTCATTTTTTATTACAAAAATGGGAACAATTCAACATGAGAAAATGGAATATATAGATAGGCAAAAAAATAAAAGAAAAGAAAAGAAAGAAGGAATATAAACAATGTAACTCTATCACTTGGAAGTCAATCATTAATAATGATTAAGACTTGATGCTTAATTTCTTCTACATATTTCATGGATCTATTAATTTACAAAAACAGGAATATATACTTTGTTTTTTAATATAAAAATGAGTGATTTCACTGTTTTTTTAAATTAAATCTCCTATAAGCACAATTTTATTTTATTTACACTATGAGGGAAGAAGTCTGATACATTTTTATGCTAGCAAGAGAATTTACATAGTTTCTATCTGTTGGTGAGATTAGCCAAAACAAGATGAGTAAAGTCATTGACAGTGAATTCAATTTTTAAAGACAATATCCTATGATGAACTTCTCATAATTTTGAATGAACAAACATATTTCAGGACTAAATATTATAGCAAATATAGTTTACTTTAACAAACATACAAGCAAGCATCAATGTTTCTGGCTTACATTTCTTTGAGGATGGCTTGCTTTGTTTATTTTTTCATAATTTTAAAAATATTTTTTAAAAGCTACTTAGATTACAAAAATGTTACACAAAAAAATATAGGGATTCTCATATACATCACTCCCTGCACCTCCCACACCCTCCCACATAAATATCCTTCATTAGTATGGCACATTCATTTCAATTGATAAATGCATCCTGGGGCTCTGCCATTAATCATGGACCATAGTTCACATTGTAGTTTAAAATCTCTCCCACCCAGATCTGCATGTTATGTGATGATATAAAATGGCCTATATCTATCATTGCAGTGTCACTCAGGACAATTCCCAAGTCCCCAAAAGCCCCTGTATTAAACTGTTTTTCCTTCTCCCTGTGCCCAGAGCCTCCAGTGGAAACTTGCTCCACATCAGTGATGTAATTTCCTCCATTGCTAGGATCCCATGTCTATAGTAAAATACCAGAAAATCCACTCAAGTCCATCATACTTTCCACAATCTTGAGGATTCTGGGATGACGATGTCCAAACCAACTCTAATTGAGAGGAAGCTTGTATCCCAAAGTGGAAAATGGATGGGACTATCTTAATTGGAGTTGTGGAATCTGTCTATTCCTTGGGATGGTCGTTGTCCATCATAATCTCCTGGTTATTTGTCCTGGGTGGGTCCCATGAGCTGTAGTATAGGTGTTGCAACTCTGCTTTGGTTCTGAGCCCAGCATACACATAGACAGCCAAATTACTCGTGTCTCTTGAACATACAACTCAAACTCCAGCACCAAGTATAGGGTTAAATAGAAAGGACAGACTTCATTCGTAGGGAAGACATAATAGAGCCCAACTCTGTCCCTCTCAGGAGTACAAGCACCAAAATAGGGCCAACCGGCAAGGCACCAAACTTCAGAGCTCTCTACCCTGACAATAGGACCTGGTTATCTCCAGAGCCCTCAGAAGCCCCGATATTTGTGATAGTATCCACTTTAGCAGTCTATGAGATCCTGCTAAATTGTGCATAAGTGTTTCCTCTGGGAACACCTCTTGACTCACTTTGGAGTCTCTTAGCAATATAAACTCTTTTGCCTTTATGTTTTCCCCCTTTTATTTGAGGTCTTTTTCCAGTTGCATTGCTAGATGGTGCTTGCTAGTAATCCCTCAGTGCCAGGGAAGCTCATCCCTGGGAGTCACATCCCACACTGGGGGGAAGGTAATGCCTTTACATGCTCAGTTAGGTTTAGAGAAAAGATACATATGAGCAAAGGGAGTGTCTCACGAGGTAACTCTTAGGCACCCCACAACAAAAGGCTAAGTTTCAATTTCAAGAACATATGTTCATAAGCATAGTCATCACTACCAAGCATAGCACACCAGTGGGTCATCCTCCTCTGCCAGTCATTGCCCCTGTACTTGGGGGACTGTTGCTATTCTATTAGAGTATGTGGCAGAGGTCTCCAGGAAGGGAATTCAATATTCTCTCAGTTATTGTGTGATTTTCTATCTACTGTGACAATGCTCTTTGAATATTTGAACATTTTCATATACCTTATATGTATGCCCAGGTGAACTAAATCCCATGTATTCACCATCACTGACACCCCACATCAATGATCCTCCCCTGCCCCAGTTGTAAACCTTCTGTGATACAAAGCTTCTTAAAAAATGAAGCCATTAAAATATCCAGATACAATTAATAGTAATATGAAATAATAATAAGTTTAAATAGAAGAAATAAAATACATAAAAAAAATTTAAAATCTAAAAATAAAAGAAAATTAAAGGATTTGGATATTAAAAACAAATGAAAATATTAATTTTTTTTGACATTTTGCCTTTCATCACTGTAATATCTGGTGTCTTATCTGTATAGTGGAATTTTCTTCCATTTATTCCTCAGATCCTCACTTCTTTTTTTACATTTTGTTTTCAAAGAATTTTTAGGTCACAGTAAAGTCACATACATAATACTGGGGACTGTCATATATCCAACCTCATGCCTTTTCCTACTTCCCGTACTAATACCCTTTTATATATGGATGGTTCCTTTCTTATAACTGATATACAAAAAGTGAAACATAGCTACTCACCATGGTCAATGCTTTACATTATGGTTTACATTTTAGACCATAAACTTTTATAAATTTTGATGATATTTAATATGGCCTGTGTCCATCACTGCAAGATCAGGGTAGAACACTTCCACTGACCACTAAATACCCCCTGTTCAATCTATTCTGTTCCTCCCACCCACTCCCCTCGTTGCCCATGGTGACACCCTGGTGTCACTCCTTGGATGACAAGTTTCATAGTTATATGCAACAACAGTGAGGTCTTGACAACCTGGTTTGTTCTCCCCTATTAGGAACTGCCCATGCTCTCAAAAGACTCCCACCTCTTGATTTGTGAACAAATCAGTCCTCCCCAGTATGAGGGTCCAACACCTTCCTGCTCATTATGTGGGTATCTACACACTGATACAACATATTATGACAAAATGATTACTCTCACACTCCCTAGAAGCCGGCTCCAGGTGCATCCTGTCCCAAATGCTGTCTCATTCAACACCCTAAACCAGTGCCCTTTCCTTGTCATATTGCCATAAGAGAGTTCCCAACCTTGTACTGTCAACCACCTACCCGCAAATCCCCAGTGTTCACCAGGTCCCTCTCCCATCCCTCCCACCGGTTCCCTGGACCTGCCACCCCCACTCCCCAATCCATGCACATGTCAAACCTGCACCACCAAATGCAATATCAACATCTTCCTGTCATATAGCTTCAAAATGTAACTACAAACATTCATGTTACCATAGATTGCTTCCATTTGAGTGTTGGATCAAGACCTTCTTCTCCCTTTCTATTTCCTGTAAATATCTTCCAGGCAATAACTCTCTGAGTCTGCTCAATTTGCTTAATTCATATCAGTGAGGTCATGTACTGTTCATCCTTCAATGCCCGGCTTGCTTCACTTAATATAAGGTCCTCAAGATTCATCATGTTATCCCATGTGTTCGCAGTGTATTCCTTCTTACAGTTGAGTAATATTCCATTGTATGTATGTATACTATTTTGTTTATCCATTCATTGGTTGATGGGCATTTGGGTTGATTCCAGCTTTTGGCAATAATGAATAATGCCACTATGGACATTGGAGTACATATATCTGTTTGTGACTTTGTTTTCAATTCTTCAGGGTATATACCCAGCAGTGTAATTGGCAGTTCTGTAGTTAGTTTTTGAGAAACTGCCAAACCATCCTCCACAATGGCTGGACCATTCTACATTGCCACCAGCAGTGGATAAGGCTTCCCCTTCCTCCACACCATCTCCAACACTTATTATAGTCCTCTATTTTCTAAATAGCTGCCAGTCTAATAGGTGTAAGATGTTATCTCATTGTAATTTTGATTTGCAGTTCCATAATAACTAGTGATGTTGAATAGCTTCTCATGTGCTTTTTATCCTACTGTATTTCTTCCTTGGAGAAGTGTCTTTTCAGTTCACTTGCCTATTATTTAAATAGGTTGTCTGTCTTTTTATTTCTGGGGTGTAGGATTTCTTTATATATGCTGGAAATTAGGCTCCTTTCAAATATATGGTTGCCAAATATTTTCTCCCACTAAGTAGGCTGTCTTTTTACTTTCTTGATAGCATCCTTTGAGGTGCAAAAGTTTTTAATTTTGACGAGATCCTTTATATTTATTTTTCTTTTGCTCATAATGTTTTTGGTGTTAAGTTCATGAAATCATTTCCTATTACAAGGTCCTGTAGATGCTTCCCTACATTATCTTCCAAGGTCTTTATGGTCTTGGCTCTTATGTTTAGATCTTTGATCCATCTTGAGTTGATTTTTGTATAAGGTGTGAGATGGTGCTTCTCTCTCATTCTTTTGGGTATGGATATCCAGTTTTCCAAGCACTATTTGTTGAAGAGGTCATTATCTCCCAGTTGAGTGGGATTGGTGCTTTGTTGAACATCAGATGACTATATATGTGAGGATCTATATCAGAACTCTCAATTTGGTGCCATTGGTTGGTATGTCTGTCCTTGTGCCAATACCAAACCATTTTGACCACTGTAGCTTTGTAGTATGTTTTAAAATCAGGTAGTTTGATACCTCCACTTTCATTGTCAGAGGTCACTTCAATCTGCATATTGAAGTGGTGGTAGGGAGAAAATAATCTTGATTCCACGGAGTATCAGGTTCTCAAAAAATAATGGAGAAAGTAATTTTTCCTGTATTGCTAAAATAAAATACCTCTTAATTAATGTAATCATGGTAAAGGTATAAAAATAAAAAAGTATAGTAATGAGATGGTTGAGTTCACTTGATATATTGTAAGTTAAATGAAAAGTGTTGAGAAACTGTTATAAAATTCAAAGGAATTCCTTAACCCTCTGTAAATGAAAGGTATATGAGAAACATGATCATATGAATACTTAAAGATTGTATTTAATTCCCAAAATTTAATAATTTTTATTCAAAATATTAGATAAAAGTGTAATGTTAATTATGGTTTTAATTATTTTAAAAAATGATTTGTGTCACAGAAACTACCTCTTCACTTGGAAATCAAGAGGCAGATGCTTTGTCTTGTATTCATAAGATTTACCACAGCTTGGCTAAAGAGGTATCTCTATGGCTTTAAAGAAAAGAGGCCATTGAGGGCTTCTAGGAATGATGCATAACAGTAAATTATCTTAAATTAAAGTAACACCACTGGTGTATGCAACAGTCCCAAATATTGCTGGTTTGTTGAAAGAAATTAGTACCCAGTTATGTTAACTATCATTTTGTTTTAGATCTTGTTAAGGCTTTCTTTAGTATCTCCTTAGGCAAGTTAAGCCAGCTTACATTCTCCTTCATGTGGGGAAGCCAATGGTATATTTTGGACTGCTTCCTGAAGGGTATATGCACAATCCACCATGTGTCCTGGCCTGGTGGCAAAGGATCTGGCTGCATGGAAGAAACCTGTGACTATAACTCTATTTCCTTATATTGATGATATTATGTAAACCAGTAATTCTTTTTTTAGAATTAAAAGAAGCATCTGAGTCAATGGTATTTTATCTTAAGAACCTGGGATGGACAAACAATTGGGAAAAGATGGAAGGTCCTTGATGTTATGTCAAACTCTTAACTGTTGTTAAAGTACAAAGTTTCCCCACACCACAAGATCCAAAACAATTAATGACCTTTCTGTGATTGTTGGCATACTGAATATCCTTCATCCCTCATTTAGCTCAGATTGTAAATCCATTGTATATGTTAATCAGGAAAGGTTGTGCATGGAAATGATAACCTCCCCAGCAGGCATCTTTTAAAAAATTAAACTCAAACTCAAGCAATAATGGGGGTGGACCCTGACTTACCCTGTGACTTGGATGTGGCCAGCATCAATACTGGCTTTGGGTGAGGTTTGTGGCATAGGCAATATTCTAAACAAATACCCCTTGGGTATAAGTCACAATTTTGGGAAGGGGCCAAATTAAAATATAGTCCCTTACAGAAGCAACAATATATAGTATATCATGCCTTGTGCAAGTGAAGTGCTTAACCCAATAGTGTCCCATCACTCTGGAGAGTGCCACCCCTATCCAGGGGTGGGTGGCAGATACTAAAAACAAGACAGGAACAATGGACTATCATAGGCTGACACATGTGGCAGAGAGATCTGTGGAAAGACATCTGGGATGCCTGCCAGAAGTGATAAGTAACTTTGACACATGTTCCTGTTCTCTCCTCTAATGCCCCTTTAAGGAATGTTAAAACAGATGCCCCAGTGAAGATCCAGAGCCAGACAATTGAGATCTGAGAGGCAGCAGAGTGGTTTCACAGGAAAAGCAGCCACCATGGCTGTTCAGACCCTGAGGCAGCAGTTCCTTCTGCCTGTTACCAGCAGCTCATGGACATTACCCACAAGTCTCCATCATGCTCACCCCAATGACTGTGACAATTACTTCACTGAATGAGACATATTGGCTGAGCACAAACTCCATTAGCACAATGGCAAGTTGATTACATCAGCCCCTTCCTGCTATTGGAAGAGTCAAGATATTATTTCACAGCTGCAGACACTGCAAAAGAACTCTTGTAACCAGCAGGCTACTATTCACTGCTTAGAAAATGTAAGTGCCTTACATGGGATGCAAGCTCAAATTGACAGTGACCAAAAAACCCCAGTTACCATTTGCTTTTTAAAGTCTTAAAGTATGAAACAGGATATTCTTTGGATTTTTTTTGGAAAGGATGAATGGCTTTTTAAAGAAATAGATAAAAGGTGATAAGGGATCTTTACAGCAATAGACTAAGTATAAATTCATCACTGTGGGCTGTGGCCCCAGGTCCAGTTAAGATGTTAACAGCAGAACCAATGCAGGTATTGACATTACAAGTTAAAGTGCCAGCCACCCTACAGCCCAAAAGAGGAAGTAATAATAATTTGTTGTTGCCTATGCCTCAAACTCTACAAACTGGAAAAAATTAGGTCAATTGACCATGGTACTCATGTATGCAGCCTCACTGGTTAGGAATATTAAGTCACAAAAATAATCTGAGGTCTCCCATTCTTGCTGAAACCCTATATATATCTGTGTAAACTTTTCTTATGCCTACACTGGTTTGTAATGTTACTAAAGGAAACTAAAAAAAATTTGGAAGGGGAAAAATGTATGGTATTAGAAACCTCCTCATAAAGCCCCCCTACTGGGTACTTTGTTGTCTACTAATGAAAGTGTTGCTTATGTACTGGTAGGCCAGCATAATCTGCTCCTGTTTGTATGAAACAACAACAACAAAAATCTGCCCAAAATTATGTAATTTCACTGTCAAGCATTAATAGTCAACGTTGTGCATGTTAACCCTATTATTCTGTTGTCTTTTATATTGTTATTGCAAAATCTTCATGTAATGTTCCAATGCCTTAACTGCTCAGATTTTAGCTCAGAAGATTGAAGAGGCATTGGGGTGGAGTGCAAGGACATGAAATGTCCATATCCCTGTCCCACTAGTTATTTGTGTAGATTGCTGGAGAGGATGGGGTGGAATTGCCAACAATCCATCCTGGAAGATTCTACTAGAGCACACACAAGACCTTAGCTGTAATAATCATTATCCTACATTCATTCTACTTTTCACATGCAAGTGTATGTGTGGCATCAGACTGTTGTGTTCATGTCGCCTCTCTCTGTTGCATATGTGCTGCCCCTCACTGTTAATCATTACTAGGCTATGTGCACCCTCACGTTGCCCTATGCATTTGTTAAACTCTCTCTTTGTGCTGTCTAGCTCTATATAATCTTTGCCATCCCACTGTTAGCATGGTAACCACCCTACTGGCCATCATCGGGACTGGACATGAGAGTAATTAAATGATGTGATTGCTACTGACCTTTCCATGTTTTTTTTTTTTTTTTTTTGGAATATCAAAGTATTTGGTCAGCCTTCCTGGTCACAACCTTCCTGTGTTACAGAGTACACTGGAGATGGGAAAGTAGAGCAAAACTCATAATTGCTACAATATATTATTTTAAATGCACAAGGTATCAGTTTGATATTAGTTATGAATTCCAAAAATAGATATTGGATTATACTTGTAAACTGGTCTGTTCCTGGGCATAATTAAATTATGATTAAGGCTTTGATTGGGCCATGTCAGTAGGATATTGAGTCCCCACCCCCTTGGTGAGTGGGGACTCAGAGAAAACTACAGGGCAAAGAAGAGAATTGGAGTTTTTGAGCTGGAGCCCTGGGAATTAATCACACAGAGGAGCTGTGTCATGAAGAAGGAGAGAAGGCACCAGAAAAGAGACAAGCAATTCATCTGATAGTCTACAGCTGGCCTTGTGGAGAGAACGAAGCAGCTGAGTCCAGAGAGAATCAAGCCTGAGGGAGAGCCTAGAGAGACTGACCATGGAGCCTTAAGAGGAAGGGGAATGCTGAACATCAGTGGCCATCTTGCTCCAACACATGGCAATAGACTGGTGAGGAAAGTAAATTATACTTTATGATCTGGTAATCGTAAACTTCTACTCCAAATAAATACCCTTTATAAAAACCAACCAATTTCTGGTGTTTTGTATCAGTACTCCCTTGACTAACTAATATACCCAGTTTCCCAAAAAATGTGGGGCATGCAAAGAAACAGAAAAGTAAGACCCATACACATGAAAAAGTGTAGGGAACCAAAACTGCCTCTGAGAGTGACCTGATGTTAGATGTAATAGAAAAGATTTCAAATTAGAAATGAGAAAATCAGACATGGAAGTATAACATTGATAAAAGAAGTTAAGCAGTGTATGGTGGACAATGCCACTTCAATAAGATAACATTAATAAAGAGAATTTTTTTTTAAAAAAGGAACAAATGGAAATTCTGGATTGTAAAATGCCTTAACTGAAATTAAAAAGAAAACCCCTAGAGGTTCCCAGGAGTAGATTTGTATAGGCAGAAAAGCTATCTATGATAAATCAATAGAGGATATGCAAGCTGAAGAGCAGAAAGAAATAAGAAGAAAAATAAACAGAGCCTCATAGGAATGTGGGACACCATTAAAAACATCAACATATGCATAGGGGAGTATCAAGAGAGTAGAAAGAATTATTTGAAGAAATAATGGGTGACAACTTTCAAATTCATTGAAAAATAGTAAAATACAATTCAAATCATGTCAAAAATTTCAAGGAGGATAAATACAAAGGCACACACACATATCATTTAAAATACTATAAAAGTACAAAACAGAGAAAATCTCGAAAGCAGCAAGAGAAAAATGTGTTGCTTACAAGGAAATCCTAATATGAATATTAGCTTCTTCTTAGCAGAAACAATGGAGGATGGAAGGCAATGGGATTACATTTTCAAAGTCTCTAAAATGCCAAGCAAAACTGTTAGCCAAGAGTCCTATATTCAGAAAAATTATTGTTAAAATATGAGCATGAAATAAAGACCCAGAGAAAGAAAACAGATAATTTTTTTTGTTAGCAGATCTGCCTTACAAGGAATACAAAAGGAAAATTTTCAAATTAAAAAAATTAGGAAGTCATCCCAGAAGGTAATTCAGTTGATGGTGTACTTATGAAGCTCATCCTTGTGAAATTGAAACTTAGCCCAATATTATGTATTGCCTAACAGTTACCTCCTGAAAGCCTCCTTGTTTTTCAAATGTGGACGCCCTCTAAACCAAACTCAGCATATATACTCACTACCTTCCCCCTGACATGTCTCCTGGGGATGAGCCTCCCTGGACTGAGGGATTATTACCAAGTGCCAACTAAAAATGCATTTGGAAAAAGACCTTGACGGAAAGGGGGAAATATTAAATACACATGATTTTTTATGGCTAAAAGATTTCAAAGTGAGTTAGAAAATCATCCCAGAGGTTATGTTTATGGACATCTCAGGAGGATCTCATTGAAGGCCACAGTAAACAGTGCCTCATGTGTGGGGGCTCCTGAGGACTTCCAGACACTATAGACAGAGGAGACAACCAAGGTAATTTGGCACCTTGTCACTGGGACATATGTTGTAATATATGTTTCCAAATGTAGCAGAGTTAGACTCATTTGGAAAGGAGTCATTTCCCTACCATTGGCTCTTATACCCTTTTTATTTGACCCTATAATTAGCACTATACTCATTGAATATATGTCCAAGGGACTTAAATCTGCAGTCTGTTCATATGCCAGCTGAGCCATGAATCAGCAGAGTTGCAACACGTATTCTTCAGCTCATTTAACTAGCTGAGGACAACCAAGAAGAGGATGAGAATGGACAATGCCCATCCCCCAAAAGAGAGATTATCTGCAACTGAAAGCATGACAGGTCCATCCATCTGCCCGATGTAATCTAAGGCTCCTCTCAATCAAAAGGAGAGTGGGCACCACCGTCTCATGATTCTCAAGATTTAGGAATGAAAAAACAAAAGGGGAAAATGCAAATATGGACTATAGTAGACTTACTATTATTCTAGTAATGGAAGAATTTGTGACATTGATATAATGGCAGTGGTCACCGGAGGTTCTGAGGGGGAGGAGAGGGAAGAATATGTGTAACATGGGGGCATTTTCAGGACATTGGAATTGTTTTGCATGACATTGCAATGATAATACTGGCCACTAAACATTTTGTCAAAAAACTTAAAAATTGTGAGGTGCAAAGTGTAAACCATGATATAAACTTTAGAACATGGTTAATAACAATGCTTGAGTATTTATTCAATTGTGACAAAAGTATCACACTATTGAAAGATGTGGTTAATGGGGAAAAAAGCGTGAGAGGGGGAGAGTGTGGAGCATATGGGAATGCCTTTATATATAAAGATTCTTAAAAAATAGAAAATTAAAATCTATATGAACAAAGGGCATCAATAAAGGTATTTATGCATATATACATCTATTAATACATATATTCTACTTTATACTCTTAATTTGAAAAGCAATTGTATAAAATGATATGTATATAACATAATTGGGAGATATTACATATAGAAATGTAATATATGTGTGCAATATTTCCATTAACAACACAACAGGGAGGAATTAAGAAATTATGAAAAATATTGAAGCAACAATTCTAACAATAAATTATTTGCCATTTAACATTAATTGAGCTATAGAGGAGGAGCATTTGTATATATATATCCATAATTAAAGCTAACATAAATCTGAAGTTGATTCTGATCATTTAAGATGTATATGGCAAACCCTATTTAAAAACAATTAAAATGACCTACAAAAATAAAGGGAAATCATTAATGAAATTGAATGTTACATTGGAAAATATTCACTAAACACAAAAGAACATAGTAAAGAGAAATAAAGAATTTAAAAAGATGTAATATATTGGAAATATTGTAGATGTAAATTCAATTATATCAATAATAACATTAAGTGTGACTGGATTAAGCACTCCAATTAAAAATCAGAAATTATCAGACTGGATTAAAAAGACAACATAATTCATATTTATTTTTTGTCCCCAGGTGAAACACATTAGATTCAAAGGCACAAAATGATTAAAAATAAAAGGATGTTAAAATTTATATCACATAAAGAACAGCCATATATAAGCTATATTGTCTATAATGATATTAGATAAAATATATTTTAAAACTGAAAAAACATTCTTATAGATAAAAAATGACACTTTATATAATAAATAGTTCAATTCACCACGAAAACATATTGACTTTTTTTTTAATGCATGAAAATACATGAAGCAAAAACAGACAGAAAGGATGAGAAAAAGCAATGGTTTAAAAATAAAATTGAGAGATTTCAGTATCCCACTTTCAATAATAAATAATACATTTGGGCTGAAAAATGTAAACAAAGGTAAACAAAATTACACACCAAATAGACTAACATAAACCTCTATGATTAATATTTTAATGACATAAAATAAATTATATTTTGTGCCTCACCATGCTGTCTTATTTACTCATAAGTTTCCCTGTTACTCAGTCACCCACTTAGCTGTGCCCTGGGTATACATAAAACTAACAGGGTCTGCACCTACATATGTTTTGGATAAGGTTGTAATTAGTTTCTACAAATGGCCACTGTGGTTTATTTTCTTTGACCTTCTGCCTTTTGGTGTCACATAATTAACTAGTAATGTATGTATCTCCAATTGGCTTGTTTTTTTTTTTTTTTAACATGTGAAGTTTTAAATGCATTTTCTGAAGTCACAGAACATACTATGAACAGTCAGCTTCTCCAAAGGACCCTGGACACTTATGCTTTCTGTGCCATAGACTTTAAAACCATCAGTCTCTAATATTCACTGGAAAGATTTTCTCTAACCTGGGTCACAATAAAGGCAACAACCCAGAACACACTTGTTCTCCTCTCTTTTCCTCTCCATGAAACCTTTCAGGATTCTCTAAAAGTCCACTATCTTTTCATGCATTTTCAGTGGGCTGGGTATTTGTATAGAAGCCTCCTCACCAGAAACTCCACATAACATCTGTGATGGTTAGGCTAATGTGTCAACTTAGCCAGGTAAGTGTGCCCAGTTGCTTGGTCAAGGAAGCATTAGGCTAATTGTAATACAAGGACACTTATGGGCTTTAGTCACCAGTTCACTGCATAGATGGCTGATTCCATCTACAATCAAACAAGGAGATTGCCATCAGCAATGAGTTATGTTTTATCCAACCAGTTGAATTCCTTAACAGAGAAAGTGATTTCAGCATTCAGAGAGAATTTTCAAGCTTGAATTCAAACAGCCAAAATCTCCTGGGACCTCATGAAGGAACTTCATTGGAGCCCCTGACTTACAGCCTGCCTGTAGAATTTGGACCATCCCCGTGGTATTGTGGGAGAATTTTGTTCAATACTATTTACAGTTATCTCCAATTGATTCAGTTTCCCTAGAGATCCCTGACTAATAAAGCTTGGTACCAAGAGTGGTTCTTGAGAAACAAAATTTTAAACATGGGATTTTTGAAGTGGTTCTTGGAGTTTTGCAATTGACTCTCTAATTGAACTCAAAGGTACTAATGACTCCTTTTCCAATAACTAAGTGGCCATTAACAGTCCATGGCATGAGTTGGCAATGGAGAGAGGCAAACATCTTCACTGGATGTTCTACTTCCACACTCATAAGAGGAAAAGATCTGGGTGAGATTGTTTTCAACACCTTAACAGAACTTTGTGAAATCAAATCAGAGTTCCTAGATACTCTGGAAACAGTTACAAAAGACTTGGATGAGCTATAGTCTTCAAATTTGCAACTTAAATGCTGCACATGAATGATGTGAAAGTTTCTATGTGTGTTCTGAAAGAAAATCTTATTTCATGCAGCCACAGACTTGAGATCTCTGGAAACCAGAATCAGAGTCTCAATATATGAGTAGCAGAGTTACAAAGGCAACTAAAATCTCAACCTTGTAGTGGGTCTGAAGTTAAAGTGAAGCCATTGATTGGAAAGGGGTGTAACCCTGAGGTTTGGGAGGGAAATATATGGGATGATGATGAAATCTATAGGGACATTGGAACCCTAAATTCTGCTGAGGCATTGCCAGATAAACCTGTGATGGCCTTCCTTGTGAAGACAACACAATATCAACCCATCATCCAGTCTCCAGGCTGCCCCAGAGTTCTGGACTTCTTTCCAACACTGAGGCAGGCATGAGCCAAACTCCAGCATGCACTCCTGAACCTCCACACTTCACTGAAGTGTCTGCCTTTCAACACCTGCCTGAAGATATTAATCATGTCTCACTAGATGAAAATGCAAAGGAATGAAAAGGTGAGTAGCATGCAAGGCATTTCTTTTTTTTTTTTTAATTTATTTTTATTGTGGGTAAAAATCAAAATTCTCACAATACATACAAACATTTGCAAAATGATATATAAATATATATGCATATATGTGTATTTGCTTACAAAAATGTTATATATATACATATATTTTAAGAGGTGCTTAGATTACCCAAAATATTACACGGAACCCACTGGGATTCACACACTGCTTTTGAAGATGGTGGCTCAAGTATCAACAAGAAAGCCAGGAAAAAATAGACTGGAACCACCAAGGCCTGCCTTTCCCTAAAGAAAGAGCAACATCTTGGTAAGGATAAAAGGTGTTTCTAGCATTTGAGCTCCGTGCCAGATGGTTTGATGGGAATGTAGTTCTGTGTAGTAACCATGCCTCCAACAGGGCTAAAGGAGGGTACTTGGAGATCGTCAGCATTCGGCGATTCTCCAATGGGAGCCATCATCTGTAGGAGAAATCGACATGCAAGGCATTTCTAATCCTTCTTCTTACTTACCCACACCACCCCTCTTCTCTTTGAGACATATTAATAGACTAAAATCACAAGTCTCCAAAGTCAAAACACAAATCATGACCCATGAGAAAGTGTGCTATACTATAAAGGAATTGCATGAGTTTTCCAACTTATATAGACATAAATCAGGAGAATATTGGTGGGAATGGATACTAAGGAATGGGATAATAGTGGAAGGAATATAAAGTTGGATCAGGCTGAATTTATTGATATGGTCCAACTAATCAGAAATTCTGGATTCAATGTTGTAGCTCAAGGGGTTTGGGTAGATAACTGAAACATGGAACAAAAGATGGTCTGTCATGTCTGAAGTTGAGATGCCCAATTTATGCTGGTTTACAGTAGAAGAGGGAATTCAAAGGCTTAGAAGGATTGGAATTCTAGAATGGATTTACCATTTAAGAACTGCCCACACACCCCAGGAATGTCTAGAGGGCTTAACTTTAAACAGGATGTGAGGAATATATCTGTAAGACTAACTCCATCTTCCCAAAGTATCTCTGTAGTTACTCTTCTCTGTAGTCCAGTTGTTACTGTAGGAACTACTATAATGGAACTAGAATCCTTAAACATTATTGGGATGATAGGATCTCAGGCAAGTAAAATTCAAATATTGGCAGTTAATTGCCAAAGACAAGGTGGGTGTAGCTACCACAATAAAAGGCAGACTCAAAGCAGCAATCAAATGAGTCTGAGTTGCATAAATTTATGATATTGGCTAATATATCATGGGGCACCTAGGAGTAAAATAGATGGATAATGTATCAGTTTTATATTGTTTATGAATTCCAAAAATAGATATTGGATTCTGTTTGTAAACTGGTCTGTTCCTGGCCATGGTTAAATTATGATTAAGGTTTTGATTGGACCATGTCAGTATGACGTTGAGTCTCTGCCCACTTGGTGGGAAGGGATTCACAGAGAAAACTACTTGGCAGAGAAAAGAATTTGACTTTTGAGTTGCAGTCTTGGAAGTAAGAACACAGAGGACCACAGTAGCTGAGCCTGGAGAGAAACAAGCTGTGGGAAGAGAGGAACCAAGGAAGCCTGAACTCTTGGAAGATATCAGCAGCCATGTTGTTCCAACACATGGCAACAGACTTTGGTGAGGGCAGTAACTTATGCTTTATGGCCTGATAACTGTATGTTTGTATAACAACTAAATACCATTTATAAAAAACAAGAGATTTCTGGTATTTTGCATCAGCACCCCTTTGGCTGACTAATAATGAATTTGGTAAAAGAGAGTGAGGAAGTGCTTTTGCAATTATGAAAATGCTTGAACAATTTTACAAATGGGTAAGGGGTATTTTTTGAAAGAATTCTATATGCTTGGTAGAAAAGACCTACAGTGCTTTAAAGAGGCTTTTTATGAGTTCTTAGGAGTAAATGATGAAACTATTATTGGAAACTGGAGGAAAGACAATCAGTGTTTCTAAATCACAGAGAACTTAGTAAGACTGATTCCTAATGTTTTATGGAAGGTACAACTTGAAAATGGCAAGCCTGGGCATTTAGCTGAAGAACATTCCAAATTAAACTCAAAGAATGCAGCTAGGCTTCTCCTTGAAGCATATAGAAAAATGCGAGATGAGAGAAAGAAGCTGAAGACTGAACTCTTGGGCAAAAAGTCAACAGAAACTGATTATGGAAATTCCAAGCCTCTGGAAATCAATCTTCCAGATGATAGTGCCCCATTTGAGGACTTAACAGAAGAGATGGAAGGGGAAACAGCTTTAAGAAGGAAACCATGGAAACTGAGATCTGGAATTAAGACATCACCTTGGGCCAAGATAAGAACCCCACCCATGTCTACAGAGAAGGTGAGTTTGCCCAGGCAGTTGGAGAGGATGGATGTTCCCACCCGATGTTCAGGGAGAATTTTGACACCACAGGGTACAGAGAGGGTGGAGCACATTCCTCAAGGATTAAGGCAATTAAGGTCAGCACCCCATATGTCTGAGAAAGGTGTGGCTATCCCCCATGGATTAAGGAAGGCCATGCCACCAACTCATTGCTCTGAGAGGTTTAGGTTTGTATGCCAAAAGTTAGGGAGGATATTGTTTTCACTTCTTTGCAATAGGGGGATTAAGAGCCTAAGACAAAGATTGGGTAAAGTGTGGCCATCACCCCAATGCTCTTGGAGGGTGACATCTGGAATTTTGTTGCCACCCAGATGCTTGTTGTGGGTGGAACCAAGAAAGTGGACAATGAGCAAGCCTGTGGAAAGGGGGGATCCTCATGATGTCCCAGGGGGGAGAAGAAACCATCATCTTAAGAATGACTCTCAGAATTTGAAACAGAATGAAAGATACCCTGCATTTTTACTGAACTGTAGAGAACCCATGACTCATGTTTCCCTCCCAATTTCTCCTTATAGTAATGAAAATGTTTTTCTTTTTACTGCCCATTTGTGTATTGGAAGCAGATAAATTGTTTTGTAAGTTTCGGGACAATGCATCAAGACAAATTGTATTTCTTTAAATTGATTGAGATATGATTCTATATTTAACATTGTACTGATTTAAGGTTTTTTTTTTTTTTTTTTTTTTTTTTTAGAATATTGTGATGCCTTTTTGAAATTCAGAGGGTGGAGTGTAGCAGTTTGATATTGTGTATGATTTCCAAAAATAGACATTGGATGATGTTTGTAAAGTGGCCTGTACTTGGGCATGATTAAATTATGATTAGAGTTTTGGTTGGGCTATGCCAGTAGGATGTTGAGTCCCCACCCCTTTGGTGGGCAGGGACTCACAGAGAAAACTACCCAGAAAAGAAAAGAGTTGGAGTTTAAGCTGGAACCCAGGAAGTAAGCATACAGAGGGGCAGAACAGCTGATCCCAGAGAATATCGAGGTCCAGGGAGAGAAACAGAGCCAGTCACCTGATAGTCTACAGCTATTCTTGTGGAGAGAGCAGCGTGGCTGAGCCTGAAGGGGAACAAGCCCTGGGAAGAGAGGAACCAAGGAAGCCTCAACTCTTGGCAGACATCAGCAGCCATCTTGTTCCAACCATGGCTACAGACTTTGGTGAGGGAAGTAATTTATGCTTTATGGTCTGGTAACTGTATGCTTCTATCTCAAATAAATACTCTTAAAAAAAAACCAACAGATTTCTGGTATTTTGAATCAGCAGCCTTTTGGCTTACTAATACAGGCAATTTACTAAATTTCTACTTGATCTGTATAATCAGAAGTGTTTTAGATTGAGTGAATAAAACCCTAACTTGGATTACAGACACAGGGATTCATGGCCCCATAATCAATTCCCATATTTCAGACAGTTTACAAATCCAGAGCCTCTTAAGTGAGGAAAAGTCTAGGTCCCCTTGGGGAAGGATCCTATTACACATCCAGATATTTATACTGTGAATCTTCCTCCTAGCTTTCCCCAAGAAGACCTACAGCCCTTTACCTGTGTAACTCTGCATTGGGGAAAAGGAAAGCATCCGACATTTGTAGGATTATTAAATACTGACTCAGAAGCAACATTAATTCCAGAAGAACCAAAAAGTCACTGTAGTCCACCAGTTAGAGGAGGGGGGTATAGAGGTCAGGTGATAGAGTTTTATCTAAGGTCTATCTCAGAGTAAGCCCAGTGTATCTGTGGACGCATTCTGTTGTAATTTCCCCAATTCCAGAATGCATAATTTGAAAAGACATACTCAATAACTAACAGAAATTCCACTTTGGATCCTAGATTTGTGGGTTGAGGGCTATTATAGTAAGAAAGGCCAAGTGGAAGCTACTAGAACTGCCCCTGCTTAGCAAAATAGTAAATTGAAACTAATACCAGATTCCTTGAGGGATTGAAGAGATTATTACCACCATCAAAGATCTGAAGGATGCAGGGGTGGCTATTCCTACTACATCCCCATTCAACTCTCCTATTTGGCCTGTGCAGAAAACAGAAGGATCTTGGAGGATGGCAATATCCAAAGCAATTATTTCATAGTGCAGGGAGATTTGATGCTAACCAACATTGGCCAAGTGGGAATGCACTTATGCTGCTCTTGGCTTTTTAATATGCTGTCCCATGTGGCTAGCATCATTTAGAGAAGCTCCATCACTCACTGGTGTTAATTGGCATTGCTTTGCTTTTCCTTTTGTGTCTTAAGGGTGTCACCTAGGTTACAAACACCAAATTGTGAATATATTAAAGGCCCATGGACCAGCAGAGAGGTATGGGCCATCTCTCAGGAGATTGCATAATTTGGCCACTTATTTTAGTGCAGCAAGCAGAGGAACAATGTGATCCTATCGTTTCCCCCAAAAAGGACTGAATAAATCCACTGCCAATTTGGTATCATTAATTGACTATCGTTCTTTGTTTATATAAGACCCACCTAAATTACAGGAGAGGACTTCCAAGACCTATATGTCTTCGGGCACTCAGGGGTAAGATTTCATGGGCCTTCCATTGGTTGTGTATGCCATATCACCCAAAGGAAAACAATGGCACTTATATTGAGATGGGAGGCTCTGTTGCTCAGTCTTTTCTGTGCTGTTTCTGCCAGAACTTTTCCAAAGTATTATACTGTCCCTGGGTTTAGGGAATATTTCCCCTGTCAGAGAGCAAAGGGAGGGGAAATACACGCGAGCCTCATATTGTTTTTGTCTTGAGTCTCTAATGCTTCTAATCATTGACCCTTGGGTTATAGAGTGTCCAAACCTCGGCTGTAGAAACTCACCTTTCTGAAGTCAGTTGAGGCATTGGATAGAGAGGAAAAGAATATGAGACAGTGATGAGGGACCCCACACCCCAAATTATTCTGGCTACAACTTACAAGATCAAAGGAATCTTGGGCTGGTAGAATACTAAAACTAAACCAGAAATTTACCAGACTAGAAATATAAAACATTTTTAAGGATTTTATTCAGCAGGAGGGAGAAGTTTGGCTCAATGTATGCTAAGGGTATTTAATGCAGTTTGAGGTTCTTCTCTAACCCCCACTCCAAAAAGCAGAGGCAATTGGCTAGTAATACTAAAGACATAAATATGTACCTGCCCACAGTTGGGATTACTGCCAAGGCATATGACTAGGGGCAAACAATTAATGATACTAGATTGCTACTTAAAAATTGTTAAGATCATGCAATGGGCATAACATTCCTTTCGTCATTCAGAGAAAAGAAACTTGACTTCATCTCCAACTCTGATGAGACCACAGCCATTTAATCACCAAGTAGTGGAAAATTTTCTTAAAGGGAGCATCCTCCTTCTAAATTACCAGGCAGCCATGCTCAGCCTTATCAGCAGCTGCTACTGCCTCTTCCTCTTGCATATCAAGTGCCAAGTCTCCAATCCTATTGTGACTATTGGAATACTTGTTATTAACCACCTACCCACAGTACTGGCACTTTTTGCACTTACTTTCACCACTGTAGGTAATTATAAATTAAAATGTCATGTCTCCATGAATATGATCAAATCCTTGGCTCTATTGATGGGCCATGCCAAATGGGCCCCCATGGACCTGGCACTATATCACCAAAACAAGATCCTCCTGCCTATAATCCAATATCTCCTCAGAGAGGGAGTCATTCATTATACCAACCAACTCCCCATATATTAGCTCTATCTTGCAGATTCTTGAAGTCTCCAACAATGAAAGTCAATTAACAATCAATTATATCAACATTCCTGCACAAGTATTGCCAACCAAAGCTCCTATTAGTGTCATCATATGATTAATAAAAGATACACACAGATACATGAATAATTGCTTTGTTGTGACTGACTTGGAGAACATGTTTTACTCAGTGCCAATAAAAAAATAAATAAATTGAGAAAAAAAATTCCTAAGGGCTACTGCCAGGACCTTAAAAAAATGATCTTTAGAAAAATGACTAAATATATTGATTTTATATAACTGATATTTTGATTAAAAGTTGTGTAGCAGTTTGTTATATTTTATGTATTCCAAAAATGATAATTGATTATGTTTGTGAACTGATCTGTTCCTCTGGGCATGGTATCTCTTTGATTGTATTAAATTCAGAGGCTTCACTTTTACTTTATCAAATCAAGATTAAGGCTTTGATTCAACCAGAGGCTTTGATTTCACAGTGAGTTAGGAATTCATTCCAGAATTTAGGCTTATGCATATTTTAGTAGGATCTCACTGATTGCCACAGTAAACAGCGCCACAAGCAGAGTGCTCATGATGGCTGTAGAGAAATCTTGACACTATAGACAAGTCAGACAAACTCAGGGAATTAGCACTCCATCAGTGGACCTTACCTTAGAATGAATGATAACCTATCTCCTCAATATATTAGACTTAAACTCATATATAATTTTCTCACATATGGTTCTTCTCCTCCTTTTATTTGAACACATAATTGGCATTATAGCCATTAAATATATGTCCTAAAGGCATAAATCTTTTTCCTGTTCATATGCTGATTGAGGCCTAAATCTCAGCAGAGTTGCAGCTAACACCTACTCTCTTCAGTTCATAGGACTTACCCAGGACAACTAATAAATGGATGGTGATGGACAATGCTCATCCCAAAAAACAGAGTATCTGTATCTGTTTGCAAGACAGTTCCATCCATTTGCCCCATGGAATCCAAGCCTCCTGTCAATCATAAGCAGATTGGGCATCATCATCCCCAAATCCTCAAGAACGTGGAATGAACAAATATGAAGGAGAAATGCAACTATGGACCAAAATAGACTCTTTATTATTCTAGTAATGGAAAAACATATAATGTTTATATAAAGACAATGGTCAGCAGAGATTTTGAATGAAAGGAGAGGGAAAATTGGTGTAACATATGGCATTTGGGGACAATTTTTAGAATTTTTCTGTATGATATTGCAATAATGTATACAATCCATTATACATTTTGTCAAAACCTATAAAATAGTGTGGTGAAAAGTGTAAACCATAATGTAAACTATAGACCATGGTTAATAGCAATGTTTGAATATGTGTTCATCAATTGTAACAAATGTACCACACTAATGAAAATTGTTTTTATTGAGAGAAAGTATGGGAGGGGAGTTCATGGGGTATGTGGGGAATCCCTTATATTTTAAAGTAACATTTATATAATCTAAAGTTTCTTTAAAAATAAAGAAAAATTAAAAGTCTATCTGAACTAATAAAGGAGTTCAGCAAGGTTACAAGATATAAGTTCAAGATAAAAATAATTTTCACTTTTAATCTATACAAATGCAATGAACAATCCAAAAATAAACTTAAGAAAATGATTCAGGGCACAATAGTACTAAAAAGAATAAAACACTTAGAATTAATATTAAGAAAAGAAGAACAAAATTTATACTTTGTAAACTAAATAACATTTTTAAAAGAAATCAGTGTAAGATCATGTATTTCAATTGTTTCTACTTTCTCTAGTTTAAACTTAAATACCTTTTGATTTTTAAAAATTCCTAATAGAGCTAGAGGTGTTTGGAATAGCTCTCTGGGGAGTGTAGTTACATGAATCTGTCTTGGTCCACAAGAGAGACAAAGCTCTTAGGTAAGAATATCAGCCCCAAAGACCCTAGGATCACTTTGGACAGAGCCTATCTTTGTCTGGGCATAAACAATGCCATCATAAAAATATTGAATTTGTACTGGAGTACCAATAGGATAGATGCTGACATAGTTATCATGATAGATTCTAAGACAGCTGAAAGAATTAACAGGAAGAATTAACAAAGGCAGGCTCTAAACAAAGATAAAAATCTGGCCCCATATTTGAGCAATGGCAACTAGGTAGAAAAGATTGTATCAAGAAATGAATTATGGTGCTGACCCCAACTGTCTCCAATTGGATAATAAAACTCATGCTCAAGACAACAATATTTTGAACAGAGCATGGGGAGTCACAGAAACTGTTGAATTTAATTCCAGAATAATAGAGATAAACATATATTTTATAGTTCTAGTAAATCAAATATATTGTTCATCAAACACTTCCACAATGAATGTGGGAGCAAGTTACCTAAGTGTTTTCACTTCACTTCATGAAAATTAATTGAGCTGTAATCTTGCTTGTATACTTTCCTGTAGATTTATACTTTTTCCACTTTACCAGAATGATTGATTTTTATAGATATCTTTCCACTCTGTTTTTTCTCTTTTTTAATTTAAAATATTACAAACTGAAAAACATGCTTATCATTTTCATTACATAAATAAAGTGTCCATTATTAAGATACATAGCAATATTTTACCTAGCTCCTATTTATGGACATTTGAAATTCTTACCACTGATTAATATTGTTTGTTATTCAGATGCCAATATCTGAGTTTATCATAAGAATAAACAAATATTTCTTCTTGAAATCATTTGCACATTTTGTGTTGAGATAATCTATATTCTCAACAACCTAGAAAACTAATTTCTGCACACTCCAGATGATATGTAGCTTTGACAGCTAATATAAAATATTCCTAAAGAATGTCTTTTTTTCTTTTTTTTGCATTTATTAAAGTATATCACTCATATATAAACATACATAAACAATAAGTGTATAGTACTAGTTGTGATCTTCAAAACAAACATACATAACATTATACAGGGCCTTCATACTTCACCCTACCAACAATATCTTGCACAGTTGTGAAACATTTTTAACTAATGAAGAAAGAGCATCGTCAAAATATTACTAATCAAAGTCATCTTTTAATCTATAATTCTGTATTATTTTCTTGATAAAGATTTGAATTCTCGATTTTGTAAATGCAAATTTTTAACCTAATGAATGACTACAATTTATCCTTCAATTTTTAAAAAATTGCTCACCTCCCTTATCTCCTTATCCAGGATAAATTTTGTGGGGCATCTTTATGGTGATGTCTTGTCCCTCCGTATTCTCAGTGTGATAACCTAATAGCCCTCCACCTATTTTAATCCCATCTTCTTGGTATCTGATCACACCTTGAAGAATGTGATGGGAGAAAACAGAACTGTGTGGAATGTCTTCACTTTGGTCATATAATCACACATTTCAAATGAGTCATAAACGTTCAAGAGTTAGTTTGCATATCTCTAGTGCACTTGCCATCTGTGGCACTTTGATATTATTTATGAAGATATATTGATCATATTTGTAAAGTTATCTGTTTCTCTGGGCCTGTAATACAAAATTTTGGTTGTATTAGATTCAGCTGAGATGCCTGATTAAATTATGTTAAGATTAGGGCTTTGATTCAACCATTTAATTAGAATGCAACTCAACATTGAGTCTCAGCCACTTGAGCTGATAAAACAGAGTCTCATATGGAAGTAGAGACACAAAGAAGTAGATACATGAGGAAAGAGAGAAGACTGCATTGGACAAGACAGGGGCCCTGGGAAGAGAGATGAGCCTGATAGTCCACAGCTGTTCTTGTGAAGAGACCAGAGTGCATAACCTGTAAAGTAATGAGCCCCAGGCAGAGATTTGAGCCTTATGCCACCCTACAGCTGAGATCAGAAGAAGCTTGGACCACAGAGCCTTAAGAGTAGGAAGGAAGGCTAAACACTTGCAGACATACCCCATCTTCTTTCTTCAACATTTGGTCAATGACTTTGGTGAGCAAGGACCTCTTATGATACCTTGAGTTGGTCTCTTTATGACCTTGTGACTGTAAGCTTTTACCCCAAATAAATACCCTTTATAAATGCCCACAGATTTCTGGTACTTTGCATCAGCACCCCTTTTGGGTGACTCATACACTTTTTATAATTAAATGAATATTTTATGCTCTCTTGTGTTTTCTGACTCTTCCAGTGCCTCCTCCATTTACATCATTGTCAACTGATAATTACCTAAGTTGGATTCTTGACAGATTCTAAAATTTTTATGCCAAGTTTTTCTCCTTTCCCTGTTCTCCCCACTAGGAACTCTTTTTACATATATTTTCATTATAAAAGTTGTAAACTTACAAAACAATGTGCAGAATTCCCATACAACAACGCATTACAAACACAACACATCGTTGTGGAACATTTTTATAAATTTAGAGATAAAATCATCTGAATATTATCACTAAATATGGTCCATAGCATATTTTGGAATATTTTTTCTACAGCAGTAGGAGGTCTTTTTATTCCTACCATTGTCCTGTCACAGACAGGGCATTGAGCACTTAGCTGTTGTCATAACCTAAATTTTCCTGAAAAAATAAAATTCAATGAAATATCACAAACCCCTACAAAAAGATAGCAATCTTAGAAAGAGTTATAACATATAAGAAATAAATAGTTCCCATCTATTCTAACTCTACCTGAGCATAAAAATAATAAGAACTCACAAATTATTTTCTAAAGTAGTACCACATTGACCTCTGATTGATATTGCCATTCTATACATTCATACTATATCTTTCAAATTTGTAAGTGTTCTTTTGTCTCCTTGAGTAGCATTTCAATAATTTCTTCATGTTTGGATCTTACATATTAATTATTAATTTAATTTTTAGATATTTTATACATTTTGCTCCTTATGAAATTGGAGTGTTTAAGAATAGATCTCTAAATAGTGTTTATAATAGTGTTCACTTCTCACTTTCAATTTATATTGAGATGCATTGCTGAATTAAATAAAAATTTGAGCAAAAGTTTGTTAGATCTCAGAGAGATTTATTGAATCAATTCATGAAATGGGGAGATTCCAATCACCACAATATAGAGAGGAATTTCACTGAATAAAAAGAGCAACAGTTTTTATAGACATAAAAATTGAGTACATTTGGAGGAAATTTTCAGTGGTTGATGCAAACTTCATTTCTTAATATGGTATAGCATGTAGTTGATTAACAATGAGGAAGTTTGCTGGTGTAAGTAAGAGGAATTGGCAATAGTAGATTGGCTGGTTGATACTCTGTTTTCTGAGCATGCTTGGCATTTGCAGGAATAGAAATTACTTAGATTTTGTTTTGATAGCATGGGCTTAGGATAATTGCTTCTTTGTTGGGTCTACTAAATTTTATTTATCATTCATATTTTCTTGTTCTCAATTTTCAGTTATTTATATAATGCATTCCATGTAAAATACAATTGCACACATAAAGTGTTATTGTACTCCGTTCATTCATGTTTTATAACAACTATACATTTCTCAGTACTAATTGCTTAAGATGATAGGTATCATTGTGTATTCAATAAAAGTGATGATAAATAATACAGGAAGACAACACAGTTGTCAGAGGGCCTGAGCTTCACTTGTGGTGTTATGATTTGCTAATTTTATGACATTGGCCATTTCAAAACTTTCTCTTCTGTGTCTATTTTTCCTTCTGAAAAATGGAGAGTTAAAATATAGTTCTTTTACAATTTTTGCAATAGATTTTTGCTTGATCTCAAATTTTCCAACTACTATATTTTGTAAGTCACTTCATTCATTCAACTGTTTTATCTCTCATTGGTTGTGGGACAAATCATATTTGCAGTAGATGAGAAGCATAATAAATATATTTATTAAGCCAAAAATTTTCCAATGGTTGGGTTCAGTATGAAAATAGGCTGCTGTATCTGTGAAGTCAATAGAATACATACTTATCTACATTAAGGTAGCAGAATGACTAGGCATTGTAATTGCCTTATCATGAAGCAAAGCAATGAATCATATTATCCTATTATTTTCTGTGTTCTCTCAAATATTAGGATTTTGAAATTTATCAGTTTGTTTTGTGAATTGGGAAACTAAATTCTCTGATTTTTTTCCACTTCACAACTAATTTTGCTTTACCATCAGGGTTTGCTTCCTCCTGAGACCAATATGCTCAAGCTTATTTCTGGAAGCCAGTCTACTCCAGACCTCAAATGCCAATTCTCCACCTTAACCAGGTAGAAAAGATTCTCCCCTTTATATATTGTGCATCAGCTTCTCTTCATCACTGAATTTGTACATTAAATCCAGCAATTTCTTACTGTGATAAAAAGAGACATTAAATCATTGTTTTTTCAGGATTATTCCATAAACTGAACACATAACAAGAAGCTAGATGTTCTTTCATCAAGGTATTACTGTTCTTACACTTCTCAAATATTTACCTGCTTAGGAAAGGGAATTTATCTGATTGAGATATGGGTACTTTATCATTCCAACAAGGGATATTTTTCTGAGAAAAACACCAAGATAAATGCTCAATGAAAGTTATTTGTTTTCCCCTTAGAATCATGTGTTATAAATATTTTGTCAACTAAATGAGCAAACTATTTCAAACAACTAAGTCATGTAAGAACTGAATTAGAACACTGGTCTCCTTCAATCCCATTATTCATGAGACCACATGATACACTTTCTTTTCATCAATTTTATGAACTTGATTTATTATTTATTTGAGTGAAATAATGAGTTTTAGAGAGGAAGCAGATTTTGAGGGAGGGTACTCTTCTAGAGCATAATAATATACTTGGATTTTACAGCCTAAAGGAAGAAAACTGGACCCAGGTGAGTAAGAAAAGCCAGGATTCCAAATGTTCTGTCTCTTCCATTTTCCAGCAACTTGTCTAGCCAAGTCCGTTACCTCTAATGTCATTGTAAATCCTAATAAATTGGGTGGAGGTTTAATAACTAAAAATTCCCTAGGACATATATTTAGTACCTTAAATTAAATTACATCCATGTTATTTTGGCCTTGGGCAGTCTTTGAGAACACTTTGAAAGGCCAAACTCCCTCTCTCTGGATATCCTTTATGTCTTGTTCAGCAATCTCTCTTGGCACTTAATACTCTCCTGACAAAAGGGATAGTGAATGACTGAGGTACATTCATCCAACATGTGCCCCATTCTCCTCAACTCAGTTAGGTTCAGAAACATAGAATAATAAAATAATTTATTTTCATTGACTAGAAGGGAAGTCCATAATGCAGTTAATTAGTTCCACACCTCAGATGATGTGTGGATTTAAAATAGACAGACTTGGAAGCAAGAATCTTTTATTATATATTTAATTAACTATACTTTGTGAGTAAAAAAATATTCTATAATTCAAAATTTGTACCTGTTCTATATAAATTTGTACATGTATTACTATCATACATTTGTTTAACCAACCAATTTGCTTAATAATTTGAATAGATATATTAAATATACATGTGTATTTACAGTTTATACTGATAATATATTTCTATTTATACTCCTGAAAATTAGTCATATATGACCTTCATTTTTAATTGTCTGCAATTCAAAGAAAATTATTAATTTAGTAAATGCTTTTCCATAAAAAAACAGTAACTATATATAATATATGTAAAAATAAATTTGAAGAAATATAATTATTAATTTATAATCTTCCAGACAGTAGATTTGGAGGAATCTGCCATGGGAAAGTTATGTAGAATTTTAGCTTTATTGCTAGCAGGCTAACTTGAGGACATTTTCCTATTGCCAATTTAGACTGGAAGGATTTGTGATCTTATGAGTTGCCTTAGGGATAATTTGAATGAAAATTACCCAAACAAACATTTTATTACTTATTTCACTAAATTCTACTAATAATAAAAAGGTGGCATAAGGATTCATGCAGATTAAAAATGACTATTCATTGTTAAAACATTTCTTATAATGAGTATCACAATTATGTAAAAGGCAATAGAGAATAATATGACCAATACTTTGTACCCAGTACCTTCTTTATTAAATAATTTACATATTTTTGGATTGTTATAGGTTTTAATATGTGGGTTATCTTATTGGATCTATAATACCAAAGAAGAGAGTTTCATCACATTTCACTGAATTTTAATGAAAATTTAAAAGCAGGATTCAACTCATTATTTGTATCACTGCTGTGACATAAATATGATTAGAATTTTATGAAATATATCCCAAATATGCAAAAATTGGAGTACATAAAAAATTGTTTATACCGAGTATTAATTTTATTACTAATAGTTTATTGTGTTTGCTTCAATGAATTAAAATAATAAATTATGAAGATACATTTGACATTCTAATTTATTCCACCTTATTCTAATTATCCTTCTACTGTCTCATGTACATTAATTGGCAAGGTATATTCATTCCCAGAATTGTTTTACACTAGCATATAGATGGATAGATAGATAGATAGATAGATAGATAGATAGATAGATAGATAGATA
>JAKSZT010000586.1:133217-143811 GCA_026826555.1 Tolypeutes matacus
ATGATAGTGGTGTGTTGAAGTCCCCTGCTATAATTGTAGAGGAATTTTTTGCTCCTCTTAGTTTTTCCAGAGTTTGCCGCACGTATTTTGAGGCACCTCGAATAGGTGTGTAAATGTTGATGATTGTTCTCTCTTCTTGAGAGATTCCTCCTTTTACTAATATGTAGTGTCCATCTTTGTCTCTTACAATTGTTTTGCACTTGAAGTCTATTTTGTCCAGTATTAGAATAGGTACTCCTGCCCTTTTTTGGCTATTGTTAGCTTGTAAAATGGTTTTCCAGCCATTCACTTTCAGCCTCCTTGAATCCCTGGGCCCGAGGTGGGTTTCTTGTAGACAGCATATAGATGGATCATATTTTCTTATCCATTCTGCCAATCTGTGTCTTTTGATTGGTGAATTTAATCCATTATCATTCAGTGTTATTACTCGTAACAAATTTCTTACTACAGTCATTGTCTCTTTGGGTTAATGTATGTCATATATTGTTTTGTTTCTCTATTTGACTTTTCAGTTGTTTTTAAACTCTCCTCCAACTCTCTCTCCTTTGTTTTTTCCTTTCAATTTGTAGAGATTCCTTTAGTATTTCTTGAAGTGCTGGTTTCTTCTTGACATGCTCTCTTAATTGCTGTTTATCTGTGAATATTTTGAACACTCCATCATTTTTGAATGCCAATTTTTCTGGATAGAGAATTCGTGGCTGGAAGTTTTTTTTTTTTAGTGTTTTTACCAGTTCATACCACTGTCTTCTTGCCTCCATGGTTTCAGCTGAGAAATCAGCACTTAATCTTATCAGCACTTATCATTTTTCAACAATGATAATTATTCTTTTGAAAATACAATTCAGATGGTAAAAGCAAAATTGATGGCTACAGATATTAAGTGTCTAAAAGAGGTAGTTAATACTAGATTTAAGATTATTTTATGTACAATTGTTCCCATAATCATAATCATAAGTCTACACATTCACAACAATCATAAGAAAGAAATACTGTGATTATGCACAGTATTTTGTGACAATTTAGTCTTTTATAAAACAGAATTTTTACATGATAAAAGTTCTGATCAGAATAAAATGTGACTCTAAAATTCATAACACTGTCAAAATAACATCACATTTAAATGTTTTTGGAATTTACAAAGGTATTATGAATTACTGCAGGAATCCATCCTGCAAAGTCTTGCAGGGATTTGTCCAGCAGAGCCCACAATAGTGCAAAGAATTACTCTGAACACTGAGGTTGAGAGAGGTGAGGGGAGAACAGCTAAAGGAACTATTCACCTTTGCTGATTCTCGTCATCTTTTCACAAAGCACAAGGCCAGTTTGTACATGCAGGGGCTCAGAAAGTTCCAGGCTACACAGAGATAATGGAGAGTAACAAAGCAAAGCAAGAATGTTCCTACTGTTTTTAGCAGGAACTGATAGCAGCAGTTTTCTGCTTGCACAGTAAAGCAGGCCCTAAACTGTTTGAGAGATGTTTTAACCAAAGAGCTCCTACATCTCCTCCTTTTTTGTTTTGTTCTTTTAGATGTTCAGCAGTATAAAGTGGGTTGGATGAGGTGTTTTTAAAAAAGAGGAAAAGAAAGGGGGAACTATATCCTGACACAATCCTTTCTTTCATCTGCCCCTTTCCTGCTAGTTCAAGGTAAAACAAAATTTTGGCTGCTGTAAGTGGGCAGTTGTTGTAATGCCAGGTTGCTGTTTGCTACCTGGGTCTAAATCTGAGCTGGGCATGGAAATCAAAATAGCCATGGAGGCAGGAGATTTCCCTTAGAAGGGTTGAGGTTCTGTGCTCTACCTATGTTGGCTCCCAAATCCTCTCCTAATGGCCCATCTGTGCCTGTGTTAGGTTTTTCCTTCTCTGAGGAATCTTACCCATCACTGGATAACCAGCCATTCTCCAAGGCCAAGCAAGGTGAAGTGAGATGTGCAAGTGAGGGATAGCCAATGCCCCCTGAGAGGGTTAGTCCTGTCTCTTTGACAGCCTATGCCCTCATGGCCTCTATGCCCATCACCTGCCTAGGGATTCCCTCACCTGCTGGTGGGGCACTGGCTCCGGTCACAAGTCTTGGGGAACACAGGTACCTTCTCCAGGAAGGGAAAGCCCATCTCATCAGAAAATCCAGGGCCAGGAGGCTTTCTCAGCCTAGGGATACCAAGGTGCTCTTTGCACAAGGCAACCCTATGTATGGGACATGTACAAGACACCCCCAGGTCATGGTAGGAACAACAGGATTGGGAGATTCTAGAAAAAGCTGCGTGCAGAAAGGAAAAAGGCCACAGAGCCAGGCAAATAGGTAGGCAGGTGAGAAGGAAGGAAAGGAGACCTTGTGGTAAAGCTGGGAGACATAAGTCTTTGAAGTTTTCTCTATCAAAGAATGTTTATTCACAAGCATGATTCAACCAAGGTGATGAATTTCAATTCAGCGTGATGAGCTTGAGAGAAGGCCTGATGGATTAACCTAAGGATTGACAACAAAACAAGAAATATGATTATTCCAATAAGAGACATTACCCAGATTTTTATGTTTAGGAATTGAAAATAATTAGATTCATTTAACCATTGTAGATTATTATTGAGTGTTTGAAACACGTTTTGTTGTGTAAGAATTTGTATTTGAGACAATTGATGATCCAGACATTGCTGGAGAGCAGGCAATTCTCCCTGTAGGTGGGAGGAAAAAGTCCCTTGTAAGGGGCCTTTCACTTGCTCCCAGGAGAGATGGAAACTGTTTTATATGTGAACATTTTATTTAATACAACTTTATTTATCATAAGGTTATAAAATTCCTTTTAATTGTATAACAGATTCAAACATTTTATTTAATTCATAACAAATTAAATGAACTTAACTATTTTTAGTTCTTCACCTTTTTCTAGGTAAAAAAGCATTTTTTTTAACAAAAAAAAAAGAAAGCAGGTTCAAACATTATGTTCCTTTAAAAGTGATAAGACTTGTTTCTCTTAAACAACCAAGAACATGATAAGGTTAAAGTAGAAGAAGCTATTTTGATAAAACAGACTTTTTTGTAAATAACAAAAACACATTCTATCTACCAAAATGATTTTGGAAACTGTCTTCAAGCTAACCTCTTACAAAATACAATTATCACTAATACTAAACAAAGTTGTCAGAATAATAATTCAACTTGGTTATAACTATTTTTATTATTTCAAATTAGTATCCATAGTTATTTATTAATATAAGTGTTTATTTAATTTTTGGCCACTTGACTAGACCCCTTTTAATAATTTTTATTTATAAATTTAATATTATTATCCAGAGGTATCAAAATATACAATGACACTGAACAAACAAACACAAAATGAGTTACAGCACACCAACAGAAATATAAAGCTTACTAACTTCATAATTCTTACTCTTTTGTTCTAATTGTTTAAGACTTCCCCAAGTTACTACTTGAGCATGACTAGTGTTACAGCATGGTTGTGTCTGGGAGTTCCTTTGTTCCTCTGTTGTCATCTTCTCCATCTGTGGTATTGGGTTGAACAAGTGATCTTTCCAGCTCATGGTATAGCTTCATGTTCTTTACTGGCAGCCACCAGGGCACTGTTGGAGTAAGCAAACAAGCATACCCTCTCCCCCACATTATGAGACCACTGGGTCCTCCCCAAGATCCATCTCCTAACATTTCCTTATACAAAATTTTAGCTCATGTTTGATGACTCTCCTGATGAGGGGAAAAATGTTTTTCAGCAGCTGAAATGCCATCATTATCACAATTTTAAAAAATTAAAGTTTATAGTGTTAAGGCTATTGTATTTCTAGTAGAGGTATCCTTACTCCCCCTTTTTTGTTTTTTACTGAGAGTTTTGAGAATTTGGTCAGTTCTTTCAATGATGGCTTGTCCTGTAGTGTTGCAAGGGATACCAGTGTTATGTGTGGCATTCTACTGTTGTGTGAAAGTTTTGAATATTAAAGAGTTGTAACCAGGACCATTTTCTGTTTTCAGAGTATTAGGTTTTCCCACATGACTAATGGCTTCTAGTAGGTGGGTTTTAATGTGTTTAGCACTTTCTCCAGATAATGGGGTGGTGTGAATGAAACCTGAAAAAGTGTCATGGGACACATGTAAATATTACATGTGCCTGAAAGGTGGGTAATGAGTAACATCAGTTTGCCAAATTTGATTGGGTAAAAGACCTTGGGGGTTAATTCTTGGAGTTAAGTATGGTTTAGTAAATTGCTAACAATCTAGACAAGCTTGCATAATTTTTTTGGATTCAGAGTGGGTTAAAGTGAATTGTTTGATTAGGGATTTAGTGTTTTGATGGTAGAATTCATGGGAAATGCAGGCCTGTTGAAATGCTAAAGTTACTATTATGAAGGAGTCTGCTTGCTGATTACCTTCTGTTAAGGGACCAGGCAACCTAGAGTGGGAAAAGATATGGGTGACAAAAATGGGATGACTATCTGGTCTAGCAAGGATTGTAAAGTGAGAAAGAGGAAATATAATTCTTGATCTGGCAGAGGTTTTATAAATGTTTGTTCTATGTTTTGAAAAGTATAGACTACATAGCCAGAGTCACAAATGATGTTAGTAGGCTGAGAGGAAAATTGTTTTAATGCCATAATTGCGGGAGCCAATTTGGCTCTTTGAGTTGATTTTTGTGCTTTTTGGTGATTGTGTGGGACCATTTGGATTGTTCATGCCATGTAATGGCAGCTTTGGAGGTTTTCACTGAACCGTTAAGAAAAATGTTAATTGCATTGGAAATAGGGGTAGGGTTAATAATATGAAGAGGTTTGAGATTTAACATGGGGAGTTGTTGAAGTATTTTATCAGCAGGTAGTGAAAACAAAATTTTCCCTAAATAATCTGCCATGGCAGTTTGTAGTTCTAGTGTATTAAAAAGGGCTTGTTGGAAATGATCTTGTGAAAGGCAGACATGAATGATATCAGGACCAAAACCAGTTAATTGTTGACAGCGAAAGTGACCTTGAATAAAATTTGGACTAAATTATGAATATATTGGTTAATAGTTTTGTGAGGAGTGTGGAACAGAAAAGTCCATTCTAAACATCCAAGTTGTGGGAGTAGATGCCCCAACAATCCTGTGGGAGTTAAGGTGGTGAGGAGAAGGAATAATCTAATTAGAAACTGAGGGTTTCTGTGGTTTAACTGTATTTCTTGAATGGCATTGTTAACTTGCTCATGTTCCTTGATAGCACAGAGGGTTAAATGTTGAGGGAAGTTAAGATGAGCATCTCCTTTCAGGGCATTAAATTAATGCTATAATTGGCATATAGGAATACCTAAACTGGTTCTTATCAAATTTATGGCTTCTAAATATTTGAGTAAATCATTATGCATTTTTATGCTGGTGGCATCTAATGTTACCATTTGTGGCCTAACCATCATAGATGATAAGACATATCCTAAATTTTTCCAAGGTTGAGTTAATTGGACTTTATCAGGGGCTATTTGGAGACTGGCTTGAGTAAGAGAATTTTGGAGATGTTTATAGAGTTGTGTTAAAAGTGTTTCTGAGGGGGCTGCAATAAGGATATAATCCATGTAATGATAAATACTTGATTGTGAGAAGGTGTAATGAGTAGGGCATAAAGCCTGAAAGGCATAATATTGACACATGGTGGGGCTATTCAGCATTTCTTGTGGCAGGACTTTCCACTGATACTTAGTTAAGGGTTCATAATAGTTAATGGCAGGAAGTGAAAAAGCAAACTTTTCTTTATCTTGGAATGCAAGTGGAATGGTGAAAAAGCAATCCTTTAAATCAATTACTAACAAGGGCCAGTCTTTAGGAATCATGGTAGGATTAGGTAAACCTAACTGAAGGGGATACATGGGTTGAAGGACAGCATTAATTTGACATAGGTCATCCAGAAGTTGCTATTTTCCTGTTTTTTTTTTAAGAATAACAAAAATGGGGGTGTTCCAGGGACTATTTGATGGCTCTGTGTGTCCTGCTGCAAATTGTTGTTTTACTAGTAAATGAGCTTGCTGTAATTTTTCCCCTTTAAGTGGCCACTGTTCAACCCAAACTGGTTTGGAAGAAAGCCAAGTTAAAGGCAGGGGAGAAATTTGAACAGTGGTCCCTAGGTAAAAGGGAAAGTTTTTAGAGTAAGATTCCATTGGGTTAGCAAGTCTTGACCCCACAAGTTCATGGGGACTGGTAAAATGTATGGTTGTATATATCCTATTTGTTGATCAGGGACTGGAGAGTTTTAGAACTTTGTAGAGGGCTTTGGGGGCCACCTACTCCAGTTACTATAAGGGTAGTTTGAAACACAGGCCAATTTGAAGGCCAGTCCTTTTGAGAAATGATAGAAATATCAACACCTGTTTCAATTAAGGCCTAGAAATGATAGGTTTTATATTTTTATTTGAAGTGAGGGCCTTTGTAATTATATAGAAAGGGCCCAATAAATATCTTTATCCCCAGGACTACCAAATCCTTGGTTTTCTCTATTTTTATTTTGAGACCCCAGAACATGGTATGGAAGGAGTAGGAGGTGGGCAATTTTTGTACTGGTAGGAATTATATGAAAATTGGAAGCCTGTAACATTATTTTTATTTCTCCTTGGTATTCAGAGTCTATTACTCCAGGGAGAAATTTTGTTCCTTTAAGAGTAAGACTGGACCTCCCTAAGAGAAGATCTACTAACCCTTGTGAAAGAGTTTCCCAGACTCTGGTTTGTGATAAATAAATAGAGTCTTGTTCTTTTAATATTAGTTCAATAATAGTGATGAGGTCCAATCCGGCACTGCCACTGGTAGCTGCACAGAGTTCAGAGACTTTTCTGTGGCCTGGTTCCAATAAACTTGATTGCTATTTGAGGATTTGGGAGTCAGATAATGGGAGTTGCTCCAAAAGATTTTTGGGACAGCAGAGCTTATGCCCCTCCTCCCATTTCCAAAAAGAGGATTGCCATCCTTGTCAATTTTAAAGCAGCATTGCTTTGCACAATGTTTTCCTCTTTTGCATGGGGAACTGTCGGTAAATGGAAATATGGACCCTGACTTTGATTGATACATTTAAAAAAAAAATTTTAACCTTATTTTGTGTATTTAATAATAGAAAACATAAACAATTAAAAACTAAAAAGTAAACATAGATTAATAAATATATACATTTCTCAATTAAATGTACAGTACCATTCCTTTTTAAATTGCCCTTTTCCACATTTAAGTCAGGTGTGATTTGAGCATAAAATGGCTTCTAGAGCCTGGGTTTTAAAGGTTTCAGTGCCCACATTTTGTCATGCATTGATAAATTCTTCTATAGATTGAGTGGTAATTCAAATACTACTCATTGCTTGTTGGCAATCAATGTTAGCATTGTCATAAGCCAGTTGAAGGATTAATGCATTTGTTTGCTGCTTCAGAATTTTCAACCTGGTGGGTAATAGCATTTTGTAATTTATTAATGAAGTCCAAATATGATTCTGATGCCCCCTGTTCTGATGGTAACAAATAGGTTTTACCTTCAGGGGTCCAGCACCAGGCCTGTATGGTGAATTTTGAGCACTGGTTAAAAACCCACTGATCTTGTTGAACTTGAACACGAGGTTCAAGGAAAGGTCCTGTACCTAAAAGCATGTCTGATCCAATTGGTATTTGCTGGTCAAGATTATGAATTGCCTGCTGAGTGCAGCCTTCTTGATATTCTAGTTGCCAGACACTAAATTGAGCTGGGGTAACAATAGTTTTTACAACTTTCCAATCCAAGGGACACATTTGATAGCTACCAGCAATGCTGTCTAAAGTTCCCTTTTGTGAAGGAATTGTGGAGCCCATTTTCAATATTTTTTCACAGCTCTTTAAAGACTGCATAGGAAAGTGAATCAAGCTGTGGCTGCCTGTGTTAGAGAATTACAGGAAACACATGACATTCTCCTAGCTCTATGGCTTCTTTCAAGCACTTTTCCATAGCTGGCAGAGGTTCTTGGTTTTCATAAAAGACTGGGGGGTGGAGGAGGAAATTGTGTTTCTTCCTTTTCAGGGGATACAGGGTCTTTAACTGGGGGCTCCTCTGAGGGAACCGTGGGATGAGACATATAGTGGACACAAGGCTGCTTTCACTATGCTCCAGGTTATTAGGGTAGAAATGGGAAATTTTTCTCCTTGCTCATATTTTGTTTTTAAATTTTTTCCTACCTGCTCCCATAATTCCAAATCTAAAGTTCCTATTTTAGGAAAGCAAGGACAATACTTTTGAATTGTTTGTAATACGGAGTGCAATTGACCTTTCTGGGCAGGGCAATCAGCTGCTTTTAAGAGTTGTTTCATTGTTTTTTACAAAAATATCCTGTTCTTTGGAAATTCTCAGTTCCATGAAGATTTAGAAACCCCTTACTGTACTAGACACATTGGCAACTATCTCCAGCAGGCTTTGCTGTTCCCATACCTTGGGAAGAATAGTTTCTGATTTGGTCTGGATGAGTATAACCACACCTTAACGTGGTGATTAATGATGCTGGTCCAAATCATATTGGCATCACCACTTGCAGGAATCCATCCTGCAAATTCTTGTGGGAATATGTCCATCAGAGCCCACCACAGTGCAAAGAATTACTCTGAACACTGAGGTTGAGAGACGCCTGGGGTAGAACAGCAAAAGGAACGATTCACCTTTGCTGATTCCCATCATGGTTTTTATTTTTATTTTCATGAAACATAAGGTCAGTGTGTATGTGCAGGGGCTCCGAAATTTCCAGGCTGCACAGGAGATAATGGAGAGTAAAAAACAAAGCAAGAATATTCCTACTGTTTTTAGCAGAAACTGATAGCAGCAGTTTTCTGCTTGCACAATAAAACAGGCCATAAACTGTTTCAAAGATGTTTTTACCAAACAGCTCCCACAAATTCCAAGTTTTGGCACATATTTTTCCATTGTGAATTAAAATACAAGTATATTGAAAATGTGAAATTTCATAAATGTATATATTTTAGCCCTTCACTTTTTACAATGCGAAATAAATTATTTATAACAGTTTGAAATTAAAGATATACTCTTAAGGGTTTTTTTCCAACTATTAAAAGTTGGCAGTTTTGGACACGATAATTAAACAGGGCTTTATCACAGTGACAGATAAATTAGGAAAATATTAAGGAAAAGACTCAATCTCCAAAAAAACAGCAGCTCTGTTTTTTTTGTTTGTTTTGTTTTGTTATGTTTTATTTTTTATAAACCATTAAGAACACGGTAAGACCAACATGAAGTATAAGGAGCCATTCTGATAAGGAAAACAACCTCTTTGTATCTTATATATTGACTTTTTTTTTTAAGGAATTTTATTTCCTTCTACTCAAAAGAGTACAGCAAATTAAGAAATATGCATTATTCTAACATAGAGAAAAATCAAACTTGAATTTTGGGTCAGTACACCATTAAGCAAACAAATCATAATTTGCAACTATCATAACAGATTGAGGTAGCATCTGACAGATTTCTATGCTATCAAGTTACTATTTGTTATTATCAGCTCATAGATTTCTACTTAATAATGGCTTCATGGAATGAGCCTTTTACATTAAGATCCTTCAGTTTGGAAAATGTTTTTATAAATTCCTATTACCTATAAATTCCTGTAACCTCTTATAGCCATTTATAACCACATAGAAGAGTTATTTCACCTTAAGACAAATTTAAACTTTAAATAAGCTTATTAAAGTTTAGTCAGCAACAAACTAAATTTATTTTCATAAGCTCTCTACAACTTTTCATATCTATTCAGATCTTATCCTACACCACTCAGTTCTGTGAAAATTAGTCATTTCACATTAGGACATATGTACATTCTCTTCTTTAAATTAATTTCATTTAAAAAATTTACAATTTTAATCATCTTATAGAGCTAATAAATATAATGTTAATTTATTTTATTAGTATCTGTATAAACCTACGAGATTATACTTGAGTTGAATAAAATTTAAACAATTATAGTTTATGCAAGAAATGTTTTTCTCTTCCTCTATAAGTGGCTAAAATCTCTTTTCCATAATATTCTAAATTTGTGAAAAAATTCAAAAGCATATTGACTATCAGGCTCTGGAATATGTATTATAATTTTTAAAAAATTTGTTTCACTCATAATTTATAAAAAATTTTCCATAGCTTTCAAGAACTTTTTATTTACTTAGTGAAATTTGGCAATTGATTATTAAATAGTCTCACTTGCAGGTTGTTGAGAATGAAATTGTGGAATTACAGGACTAACTATGCAAACTGGTTTTATTCACTAATATTCCTTTTGTCCTTATCATTCCTAATTTTCAGCCCTAGTATACAGAGTTCTAAGCTAAATTCATATATACCCATCTTACTGCAACTAGCCTTTCCCTGATAACTCCTTCAATGGATTTTAATGAGTGCCTTGAGTTTAATCAGGTTTAGGAGATGGCCTTGATGGGAAAGTTAAGTGAAGGAGCGTAGCAATGAAACTACTTTTCTTTTTCCAATAATTTCTCTATTCAGATTTCTATATGCTCTTTACATCATGAAGAAACCTAATTGGCCAAGTTCTGTGTATTTAGATTATAATTTTTCTTTTCTTTTCTCTTTCTTTCTTTCTTTCTTTCTTTCTTTCTTTCTTTCTTTCTTTCT
>JAKSZT010000586.1:143821-162028 GCA_026826555.1 Tolypeutes matacus
TCTTTCTTTCTTTCTTTCTTTCTTTCTTTCTTTCTTTCTTTCTTTCTTTCTTTCTTTCTCTTTCTTTCTTTCTTTACATATATATATATATATATATATTAAAAGGTGCTTAGATTACCTAAATATTATACAGAAATTACAGGGATTCCCATGTTCCCCACCTCCCACACCTCCCACAACATCCCACACAAACATCCCTCATCAGTGTGGCTCATCACCCTCAATGGATATACACATCCTGGGGCCTTGCCACCAAGCATAGATCACAGTTCACATCATAGACCACACTTTCTCCCACACAGTTCTGAATAGTGTGTGCTGATTTAAAATGGCCTACATCCATCACCACAACAGCACTCAGGACAGCCCCCAAGTCCCAAAAAAGCCCCTGTATTTCAACTGCACTTCCTCTCCCTGTCCTGAAAGTGTCCAATGGCCACCGGCTCCACCTCACTGTTATAATTTCTTCCATTGCTAGAATCACCATATGTGTACAACAGAATACCATTAAGTCCACTCTAGTCCATAGTTCTTCCCCCAATCCTGAGGGGACTGGGATCGTGATGTCCACTCCATTTCCAAGTGAGAGAGGGCTTATATCCCATGATAATGGTGGGTGGGATTATCCTGCCTGCAAATGCAGGGCATCTTCATTCCCTGGGATGACCATTATCCATCGTTGCCTCCTCGCCAGGTGACTTGGATGAGTCCATTGAGCTGTAGGGTAGGAGTTGCAGCTCCACCGAGATTCCAGGCACAGCTGGCACACAGGTAGGCCAGAGGCTGAGTCTCTGGAAGTACACCTAAAAACTCCAGCATCACATATAGGTTTGAATAGAAGGGACTGATGGACCATGTGCAGGGAGGACTTATTTGAGTCCAACTCTGTCACTCTCAGGAGCACAGATTCCAAAAGAGAGCCCACTGATAAGGCATCAGTCTCTGGAGCTATCCCCCCTTATATAGGACCTGGGTGTCTCCAGAGCCATCAGGAGCCCCTCTGTGTGGGCTGATATACACTTTGGTGTTCTATGAGATCCTACTGATGTGTGCATAAGCGTTACCTCTGAGATGATCTCCTGACTCTCTTTGGAGTCTCTTAGCCACTTGAACTCATATGTCTTTACCTTTTCCCCCTTTTATTCAAGGTCTTTTTCCAGTCATGTTGCCAGTTGTCACTTGGTATTAATCCCTCGTTGCCAGGGAGGCACATCCCCGGGAGTCATGTCCCACATTGGGGGGAAGTTAATGCATTCATATGCTGAGTTTGGCTTAGAGAGAGGCCACATTTGAGCAACAAGGATGCTTTCAGGTGGCAACACTTAGGCACCCCATAACAGTAGATTATAATTTTTAAAATGCACCAAAAACTCAGCTTTTGTAATTTGGGTCTCCAGGAATATTCATTTACATATACGTGTCTGTGTATGCACTTATTTTATTTTAGCAATTTGAAATATCATTTGTTAATTTGATATTACCATCTGGAGCTATCAAGATATACATTGAACAAACAGACAAAAATGAATAGAAAGTTAGGCACACAAAACAACCCTAAAACGCAATAATTTGACTAAAAATTCCCACTCTTTTTGGCATAACTTGTCTTTTGGTTTTCTTTTTTTTATTATTATTTATTTATTTATTTATTTTTTATTTATTTATTTTTTTTTTATTATTATTATTTTTTTTTATTATGGGTAAAAATCAAAATTCTCACAATACATACAAACATTTGCATAATGATATATAAATATATGTGCATATATGTGTATTTGCTTACAAAAATGTTATTTATATATATATATATATACATATATTTTAAGAGGTGCTTAGATTACCTAAAATATTACACGGAACCCACTGGGATTCCCATGTTGCCCACCTCCCACACCTCCCACCAAATCCCACACAAACATCTCCCACAAGTGTGGCCCACCAACCTCAATGAACTTACACATCCTGGAGCCTTGCCACCAACCATAGACCACAGTTCACACTGTAGACCACACTCTCTCCCACTCAGTTCTGAGTGGTGTGTGCTGATTTAAAATGGCCTACATCCATTGCCACAACAGTACTCAGGACAACCTCCAACTCCCAAAGAAGCCCCTGTATTTCAACTGCTCATCCCCTCCCTACCCAAAAACCAGTGGCCACTTGTCTTTTGGTTTTCTATCATCCAAATATATCTCTAGTATTTTACACCTTTTAAGTCCTCCTCTGGAATCAGTGTTATCTGGAATATTTAAGCTTTTTCTTAAAAACATTTTCATAAGCAAAAAAAAAAAAAAAAAAGGAATAAACACATTGCCTGGGCATTATTTGGTTAACAGGTTTTTAGCAAGGGAGATATATTCAGGAAGGTATGCTTTTAATATTTTGGTTGTAATTGAGTAGTAAGTCTCCTCTCCTAAAAGTCATTTGAATCCAGGTTTCTTTCAGTTACCACCCAGCTGTACTTGGGAATTTCTAATTTCTTAAAAATGTCTCCTATCCCTCTAGGGGTGGGTGAAGGGATCTTACCTTTTCATTTTAACGCTGCTCTAATTGACCATTCTCCACTTGAGTTTCCAGTAGTGTCCTTTGCCTTTTGAAATACTGATTTTTCTTAATTTATCCTGTAATCCTTAGTTACTGCACTAATATACTTATTCCTTGTAAATTTCAATTACTGGTTAGAGCAATTAAACTTTGTTTTAATCTTTGGGTCTTCTCTATAGAGTGGGATATATTTTAATATGGCATGGGCAATCAGGTAAGGATGCATACAAATTTTTTGTCCACTCCTGGATGCATTTCCAAAGTAGAAATTTAGCTGGATCAGTGGTGGATTTTAGAGAAACATTCTGGCCAAAATAGGATAAAGTATTTTACTCTACAGAACTATTCTATAGCCATTTTCTTACAACAATCTTAGTATTTCTCTGTCTTTCATGAAACAATCTGCTCAAGTTAACTTTACCACCCAGAACAATGGCCTGCCAATTACTGTGGGAGTGCACATACTATCTTTGTTAAATTTCATAACCTTTTGATCTTGGAATACATGCTCTATTCCTTCCAGCATTTTTAGGGCATCCCCATACTTATGTGAAGGTCTGCAACAGTCAAGCAATTTGGCAACCTCTCTCTACATAGATGTAGAAGTTGACCCTAAGATTTCTCCTGCAGATTCCCTACCATGGCTCATAATTTGATCTGATGTATCCTGCCAACTATGACAATTTTCCAGAGTATGGTGAGGAGGTGTGTAAAATGACAGCTCCATGCCAAAGTGAGATGGATACATCAGATGAAAGAAGGACAAGTCCAGCTTGGTAAGTAATGAACATTTATTTAGGAGATTTATATGGGATCAGCCCTCACGTTCAGCAGTAAGAGGAGAGGTAGCATTTTCCAAGGTCATTTGGCCACACCTACTGAGAACTTCTTGGGTATTTTTTATAATGTTTGCTCAACATTAAAGGTACATAATATCATTGCACATAGGGTGCACATGACTTCTACAGAATGCTTTGATTATGATCAAAGAAACAGATGTTCTCAAGGACGAAATGTCAGAGAGTTATAGTTGTACTGATTTGAAGATTTACTGATTCTCAGTTATTTGTCTGCTGAATCTAGCCAGTTCCTTGATTTAAGGAAATGGCAGCAAGATTTGGGGGATGCTTTGTTCCTTATGTCATACCAAATCTCCTCTTAATCCAACTGATACTTCCAAACCATCTTCTTCCAGAATCCTAGCAAGAATCCAATAAATAATTCCAGAAAGTGACTGAGTGAACAGAATCAGATCACAGGGTCATGCAGTAGGCTGAAGAGATGGTATTCCTTCTGCATATCGATGCAATTATAGGATTTCCTCTCCTTAATGTTTCACAATTCTAATTAAGACATTATACTTTTGTTCTAACCATGTTACCATCTAGAAAAGAGCTTAAGGGAAGCAATTTAATCATAATTTTTAGTTTCTTCTTGACTTAGTCCAGAAATTTTACACCATAATTTTACCATAAACTAGGTTTCTGAATATTATAGGCATTTTAATTCTGGGGCTATCCCACTGGAACTCTTTTACCTACTTCTATCTATTGAGAGGTTCTAAAACAACAAATCAAAGAAAGTCCCAGGAGGAATATTAACAGTTGCCTGAGATTTATCAAGAGACAATAATAGTCTTCATGAATGGAGAACGCAGTTCCTGACTGAACATGGTCAGATGTCACAGTCTTCACACAGAATGTACAGAAACATTTCAAGGCCTGGGGCAAAACATGAAAATTTTATTAAGGAATAACTTACAGAGGCATATTTTAGGGGCCAAAAATATTCTTTAAAAACCCAAAAGACAATGGATTATTTTTATCTCTCCCTGGATATTCATTCCTGGGGTTATATCCCTTGGACACCAATTCTTCTTAAAGCAGAATTTCAGGAAAAAGCCAATAGTTTCTCAATTACATTAGTACTTAGTGAAAGAGAGATTCTTAGGAAAATTCTTTTTTTGACATTAATATATGGAAACAAATAGGCTGTAAGTATAATGGAGTGGTAAACTATATAGCTTGATCATGCTTGTATGAAGTCAATGTTATTTTAGCTAAAATTGGATTTTAGTGTCAATCATAGAACATGTGGACAATTGGAATTTATTTTCTCATTTGGAAGAAACAAATCAAATCCATAGAGTGGAGGAAGGCAATGCTCCATTATTCTTATATAATGTTTTAGTCATCAGAACTCTCATAGAAATTAAATTGAAAATGCAAGTTATAATGAATGTTTAGAACAAGAGTTATGAGGAATTACTTTGAACTTAAAATCCATAACAATTTCAACTTCATATAGTATTTTCAAAATAAGTAGATAAAACAAGGGAAACAAATATATGCATCAAAAACAGACACAAAAGTAAATCAGTGAAAAATACATATGTCCATTTCATACCAGATAATATTTATACATATAATGATAGTAGGTTATTTCATGCTTTCATGGTAAGACACACATATTCATTAAGTAAAATTCTTATAAATTATGATAAAAATGAAGTCATTTATTTTAAGGGTGAGAACATACACTCTCTAACATTATACTCAGAATGGAAAACAATACTTACTGACTATATTGGTCTGATTTTGCTCTTCCTCTGTCTTCATTAGCATTATTTTGTCATTTTGTTCTCTTCATTGGCATGACCATATTTTGCCAGTAGTCTTTTGTTTAGGCCAATGTTTTGATTATCCATTGCAGAGAATTCCCAATAGACCCACCAAGTCTTCAAAGGAAAATATCCATAGAGTATTTAGCCCTAATATCACTTTAATCCTTCTCCTCAAAATCCAGACCCTGTGGCTTCCACCAATCCTGCACAGTTTTATACTGATGCTCATCCAACCTTAATCAAATCTCCACCACTCTACACTCACTTTAAAAGCTCTTCCTTATATCATAATAGGTCTCAGAAAATTCTGACTCTGGAGTGATGCTCCCACTTACAGTAGTAAGCAATGAATTTAACTTTATCTAATTAGCATGTTGTGTTAGGGATGTTTGGAGAATCAGTTTTCAAAATGGGGTTACAATGAGTAAGAACAAAACATGTGGTAAATGAGGTCACCCATGACAGAACTTCCCTCCTCGGCAGCTGAGGCTTACTGAAGTGTCATTGAGGAATTATGAAGATGTCACAGGATGTTGATAGTGGCAAAGTTTCCAAAATGTTTTAAAAACTATTCTAATATTTCATTTGATATATAAACATGATATTTCTGCTTGTAAATTTTTGTAATAGTTAAAGGCTATTTTGGAGCAAAAATAGAATGAAAAGAATAGCCCCTGCCATAAGGATGTAGTGATGTGTGGGTACTGTGCATCATATCTTCAATTTCCTGCTTAGGAAATTCCATAATTAATATTATATCTAAGTAGTAAGCATGGATATGAGATAAGTAAGTAGTTCAAGTAAAGGGGACTGTAGATGAGGACAGATAATCAAATTTTAAAGTATTTAATATAAGAGAAAGAAGGAAACAATATTTAAATATAATGAAATTTTTTGAAATTACTTATTGAATTTAATTTAAAAATATGATATATTCTATAGTAGTATTACTACAAAAATAATGTCATTATGTTTTGTGATGCTCAAATTTTTAAGTTTAAAATGAAAATTTAAACCTCAATTTAAGATTGAAGAAAAGCATAATTTCTATAAAGACTTAAAAGTCTAGAATCCACTTTAAAAGTTCATACTTAAATTGTTTTTTAAAAGTTTTATTTTTCATCCCACAATGCATCTTTTTATTAACTAAGGCAAGCTATTAATTTGTGAGATTGAACAGAATAACTTCAATGCCAAAATTTTTGTATAGTAAGTATTATATCACATTTGGATTTCAACTCTTTATTAGGATTGATGCCTTCTTTTTAGGACAATTTGTCAAATGGACCAAGTATGCCAAGCATTTCAACACATAAGTAATATATTTGAACTGTTTTAGGTACCTTGAAGCAAAATAAAATTAAATAAAGATTGTTGAAATTGGTTACAATTTTATAAAGTTCTTCTCTAGGAAACAAATGAGAAGGGTATGTAATTTGCAAAGTCTTAAACAATGAAAGCATGACTTTTGTACTAGCCTATGTGGAAATTGACTCTTTAGTCAGGGAACAGATCTATGGATTTTATGAATTAGAAACACCAATACTTCAGACTTTTAACAACTAAAAAGCAAAAATGGAAAACAAGACAAAACCTTCCAATGAAGATTAATGAAACTATCAATATTAGTTATTCTGCCCAAATAAAAACATACTTTAGAATTCCTGATATGTAATGCTTGGGGAAACATTACATACTCTGAAAAGTACTACAAGAAACTATTGAGAATGAATACATAGAAATTTATAGGAAGTATAACATGGACATCAGTTTCCAGGTAATATGTAATACATCTTGTGAGGCAAACAATGACTAGAGAAGAGAAGAGAAGAGAAGAGATTTTTAAAAGTATGTGTTTTAAATTATCAGATAGCTGTAGAAAAAAATAATACTAGATGCATTTAAAATCTGGGGAATGAATACCTTTTCCTAAGTGAGCTGACAATTGCTGATCTCTTTATCAAAGTTGTTTTCAAATACTTTACATATACTAAGGGATTTTTTGAAGTGGTGGTGAAAAGTTATGCGTTTGTGGGGTTTGAAAGAAGCAGGATTTTTTTTGTGTTTGTTTAAGAATCAAGTGGCAATTGGAAATTAGGTGAGCCAAAATGCATAGCCAGTATTTCCCAGAAGAAAAGTGCAGAGTTCTAGGAAAGTGAAAGATGCAGGTAGAATGACTGAAAAGTTGGCCTTTTGGGATATGTATTAAAAGATTCCTAGAGAGAGAAGAGATATAACATTGTGGGAAAACTTTTTGAAGAAATATTGTTTAACATTTTGTTAAAAGACATAAATCTAAAGATACAGGAAACCCTACAAGTGAGTAAATAAAAAAAAACTCACATTTGTGCCTAAAATATCTGATTTGCTGAAAACCAGAAACAATGAGAAAATTTTAAAAGGAACCAGAGGCAAAAATACATTATCATCAAATCATGATAATAAGATTTGCATTTGGCTTTCCATCTGAATCTATTTAAACATTTAAACAAATCATATTGCTGAGGCAGACAAAATTCATTTGATGACAATGAGAAACCCAAATGGCACTCGGAGAAGCAGAGGAACTAATTTTTATTATGTGCAGGACCAGAGGACAGTCAAGTCTCCAAAAATCTTAGCCCTGAGCCTTGGCTTACATGAGTTTATATAGGGATTATTTGAGGGCAAATTCTCTATTACACAGGCTAAATTTTTTTTTAAAGATTTTATTTATTTATTCATTTATCCCCCCCTTGCTGCTTGTACTCGCTGGGTCAGCTAACCACACCGTGCAGGTGGGCTTGCCCTCACCAGGAGGCCCCGGGAACCGAACCCGGGGCCTCCCATATGGTAAACAGGAGCCCTACTGATTGAGCCACAGCTGCTTCCCCAGGCTAAATTTTTAAGCAAGTGGGCTGGCAGGGTTTACAGAAGCAGAAGTGTAAATTAGCATATCTTTTAAAAACAGAGGGCCTCAGTTGCAGGGGAGGACAGGGCCTTTTATTTTCTTAAAGTTATGTGTCTCAGTTTAAGGAGAGAAGTGTAGCCACTATCGTTCCAAAACTGTAGGTTTCAGGTAAGGGGGAGGAGAGAGTGCTCTTATCTTCTTAAAACTGTGGTCTCAGCTAAGGAGGAGGAGAGTGCTGTTAAAGAGGCAGCAGCAATTTTATCATCATTCCCCCTTTCATGCCCTCATAATTTTTTTATGGGACATCATCTGCTAACATGGAGAAGTTGGGACCCCCTTCCAGGGAGTGGTGGCACCTACTAGCAAGCTCCAAGAGCTGCAGAACTTTCTGCCTTTGTGGGTGTTTTGGCAGAGTTAAATTAAGGGCTCTCCTATTCTGCAGGGCTACCCTGGCTAGCAAGTTGATCTGGCTCTGGAGAGAAACTAAAGAATCTACCACTTGCTTTATGCTTTCATTCAGTTTTGGGGAAAGCTTAGAGTAGAATTTAACAGAGGAGCCCAGTCTTCTTAGCCCTGTTTTTATTCCCGTGGCTACTCCTGTCCTTATGAGGCTAATCAGAAGAGGCCAGGGTGCCTGAGTAGTTGCTTTTTTTTTTTTTTTTTTTTTTTTTTTTTTTGAGGGCCAGACACAACCAACAGTTGTTGGTCCCAGGGCTGATATTGTGGAGGAAAGCATAGGTGGTGTTAATCAACCATCTCACCTGTTGTTGAATGGGGGCTATGAATTGAGTGAGCTGATGAAGTCCTGTTAAATTTGCTCCCTTATACTTGGGGCTTTCAGATAGCTGGATGAGGCTGGTCCAGACTTGTTTTAAGTTTTTCTCTCTGGGTTATATTTTGTATCCCCCCCCTCACTCCCACAATCCGACATGCCTGCTTGCGCATAATAAGTCCAATAACTGACCTCCCCTCGTGTGCCATAAGTTTTGCAGCTACCTCCAAATTTCATTCTGGCCATCCAGAACTTTTGTCCCTTTTCTTCACAAACTGAGGCTTCAGATAACCTATAACATTCTGCTGGCATATAGGCATGGTAGGTAAAGGAAGAGGAAGGTTGGTACTTTCTTGTGAGCTGTTTTAACCTATTTGCTGCTGAGTGGGTGGGGGGATTGTAACACCTGGAGCAGGGCTGAGAACTGGCCCCAGCCCTGAGGCAGAATAGGAAAAGCAACCTAAGGCACAGAAACATTTTACAAGGCACAAGTATGTCACTGTGATTAAGGCTCTATTTACTATTGTCCTGTCTGTAGGAGTTATAGCAGCCAGTCCAATTCTGAGCAGCAGGGCGAGTAGTCCTTCCAGGAGTAGAAACCACCTGGAGCAGGGGTCCATTTTGCAGGTGTTAGATGAAGAAGGTGTTCAGGGGCAGTTCTGGGTGGCTCAAGCTCTTAAGGGGTGGTCAGGTATGGGTTGTCCACCTGTCGTGTTCTTTATTGGGGTGTGCTTTCTTGACCCTGGAATGATAAATCTAAGGGATGATTCCTGCAACTTTAAGAGCAGTGAGAGTTATAAGAATTAGAGTGTGGGGGCATGTCCAGGATGTCTGAAGGATCTTTTTCTCACAGTTTTTAACCCAGTCTAGGTCCCCTGGCTGGTGGGTGTATACCAGGTGTCCCAGTGGGATGAGGTTTTGGGACAAGGCAGTTTTAGGTATTTGGGCTAGAATTTTAACCAGCTGCTGGAGGATGGAATCTTGGCTAGCCTCTCCCAGGGGCTTGAGATTTCCTTTAAAACCCTGGATAGTTGGGGGTGACCAGCCAAACAAAATTTCAAATGTTGAGTAGCCTGTGAGTCTTGGTGTGCACCTAACTCAGAGAAGGGTTAAGGAAAGTAAGCTTACCCAGGGGAGACCAGTTTCTTGACAGAATTTGGCTAGGGTGGCTCTAAGTGTTAGATTTATGTGTTTAACTTTCCCTGAACTTAGAGGCTTGTAAGAGGTATGGAGTTTTCATTTGATCCCTAATATTTTCACCAGTTCTTGGATTCTGGAGGCCATGAAGACTGGGACATTGTCTCTTCCAAAGGACAGAGGCAGCCCATGTTGGGGAATGGTTTCATTGAGTAAAGCTTTAGTCACTTCTTTTGTTTTATTGGTGCGAGGAGGGGAAAGCTTCAACTCAGGCTGAAAAGGTGCATATCATCACTAATAGATATTTATACCCCAGACTTGGTTTCACTTTTGTGAAGTTTACTGTGAGATCTTTAAAAGGGGCTGTTCCCATGTGCTGGATGTTAGCCAGAGCTCAAGGATCCTGCAGAGGATTGTTTTTGGCACAAACTTGGCACTGGCTGCTGCTGATGGCACAGAGGGAAGTTAGTTGGACTATGTAGTAGTATCTCCTGAGTAAGGCTTTTTTTTGATGAGGGTTACAGTTGCTGCTTGGGCTTTCAGGCAGTGTGGCCACCCTGCATCCATGGGGCCCAGCTAATTGGAGAGGTAAGTGATGGGCCTTTGCCAGGGGCTGACTGGTTTTGTGAGGATTCCCAGTGCTACTTTTTTTTTTATTATTATTGCATGAACAGGTTAAAGCTGTGAGTTACACCTGGGAACCCCAAGGCAGGGGCTTGTCTTAGTTGCCTTTTGATGTCTTGGAAAGCCCTCTGTTGGGTTTCTTTCCAGATAAGGGACTCCTTTTCTGGGCCTATCAGCATTTTATAAAGGGGTCTGGCCATGGCTGCAAACCTGGGAATCCAGATGCGACAGTATTCTGCAACCCTGAGGAACTTATAAAGTTTTCTTTTTGTGGTAGGGGTAGGAACGGAGCAAATCACTTTCTTTTGATCTAGCCTGAGCATCTGGTGCCCCTGTGTGATGCTGAACTTTAGGTACTTGACCTGCTGTTTTCAGATTTGGAATTTTTTCTAAGACATTTTGTACCCAGTCTGTGTTAGAAGTTGTAGGAATGTTTGGGTCCTTTTTCAGCAGTCCTCTTCCATCTCACTGGCAAGTAGGAGGTTATCCATGTATTGTAAAAGGGCACACCTGTAGTCTTTCTGGGGTTAGGTGGCTAGATCTGCTACCAAGCCTTCCCTGAAAAGGGTAGGGAAGTTTTTGAAGCCTTGCAGGAGCCAAGTCCAGGTTAGCTGAGTTTTTTTGCCAGGTTCTCACTTAAAGGCAATCAGATGTTGGCTCGGGGGGCCAGCCACAGGCAGAAGAAGGCATCTTTTTAGTCCAAGCAAAGGAACTAGGTGGCTGCAGGCGGCAAGTGTCCCAGAGAAGTATACAGGTTGGGAACAGCCTGGTGCAAGGTGAGGGTGGCATTGTTAATGGCTTGTAGATCCTGGACAGGTCGGTATCCTGTCTTGTCTGGCTTCTTTACTGGTAATAATGGGGTGTTCCAGGGTGACTGGCACTTGATCAGTATTCCTTCTTTTCTCAGGCGATCTATGTGTTCAACCATACCCAATTTTGCTTCGTAGGGGATTGAATATTGCCTCTGCCAGACCAGGACCGCTATAGGCTTCAGATCAATGATGATGGGTGAATGATTTCATGCCATTCCTGGTGGGTTTCCTTCTGCCTAAACCTAGGGGAAAATTTCTAGCAGTTTTTCCAGATTCTGACTTGAATTTTTTTTTTCATGAATCCTCTATTTATCATCTAAGGATATGGTGACAAGGAGAGTGAGGTCAGTCCCGAGGCTTAACCTTGCTGGGCCCCCAGGTTGGAAGGTAATTTGGGTTCCCAGTTTGGTTAAGAGGTTCTTACCAAGTAGGGAAACTGTACATTCAGGCAGGTACAGAAATTTATGAGTTACTTAGTGGCCACCAACCTAACAAGTTCTCAATTGGCAAAAAGGCCATTGATTGGACTGGTCTCCAGTCGCTCCTATGATGTTAGCGGTTTTTCCACTAAAGGGGGCGATGGAAGTTGTGACCACAGAATATTCAGTGCCAGTGTCTATTTTCTTTGCAGTAGGCACATTGAACTCTGGCCAGGGGCACCTTTTTGGTGCTTGTCCCCTCTTTTCAAGGTGGTCTTCCTCATTGGTGGGGTCAGGATTTCCCAAGGCTGCTGCTAGTAGGGAGGCTAGAGTAGCTGGAGCATATGGCAGGGTGGTGGGTTTTCTTCTGAGTATTCTTGATGAATGACTGGCTTCTGACACCTTGTTCCCTGTGAAACCAAGACCCTGCACTGTCCCTTTTTTCCAAAGCATAATTGAACCCAAGGGGGCAGAATCTGGGCTATTTCTAACCAAGAGTTGATATAGGGAAACTGATCAGGATGGCCAGGAGTTCCCATAACAACCAGCTACACTGCATGGACCCTGGCTATATCCACGTTCCCTTCTGAGGGCCACTCTAATTCACATAAGGTTTGGAGGATGCCGGGGTTCATCTGGATGCCATAAGCTCTGAAAAAGCTTTTCTTGAAATTCTTAAGAATGCAGTTTACAATGGTAGGTTTTGACTGTGATGAGCCCATACCCTGTGTTGGTGGTGCAAGACACACAAAGGAAGGGGTTGCCTCTTTCAAGCCACTCAGATGCCCACCTGTCCATGTCTCTTGCAAGAACTTTGGCTCATCTTAGCTAAGGTGCCTGGGCAGGGTTCAGGTTGGCCATTTTGCTGTATGACTTAGCTATGGAAAACAGGTTAGGGTTCACTCAGACTCTGTAGCACAGGTTGTGGGGTCACAGACTGGAATAACAGAGGCAAGCCTCTGCTGCCTCATTCACACACACAATCGCTCATAAATTATGCAGTCCCTCCCACAGGGTGTGCCCTATTCTCGGGTCTCAATATTCAAGACTTCGGGAGGTGATCAGTCTCCCTTTCCATACAGAGACAAGCCTGATTGAGGACTTGACGCCCAGGGCCTTACCTTTCCAGAGTCTTCTGACACTGTTCAGTCTGCCTTCCCACTGAGTCAGGCCAGGGTGTGGGGATGCAGCCCATGGGGACCACCTCAGAAGGAGGTCCCGTTATGAGGATGTGTGGTGCCTACCTCGTTTGCTTGGAGATTGCCATCAGCCATGACCAAGCGGAAGGCACAACAGGCCTGCTTGATTGGGCTTCCCTGTCAGGGAACCAAATGTTGCAGCAGAAACAAAACTTAAGACAATGAGAAAACCCAAGTGGCACTCGAGAGGCGGAGGAACAAAGTTTTATTACACATGGTCCCAGAGGAGAATCAAGTCTCCAAAATCTCTGAACCCTGAGTCTTGGCTTTCATGAATTTATATAGGAACTTTATGTGGGCAAATTCCTAAGCAAGTGAGAAAATTCCTGAGCTGGCCAGCAGGCAGGGTTTAAAAAAGCAGAAGGTGTGAGTTAGCTTATCTTCCTAAAGCATAGGGCTTTTAGGGAGGGAAAGAGTCAATATCTATTTAAAATTGTAAATTTCAGTTGAAAAGGCAGGTGGGAGTGCTTATCATCCTAAAGATGTGGATTCCAGGGAGAAAGGGAGAAAGGGATGAGGAGTTCTTATCTTCCTAAGGCTGTGGGTTTCCACCAAGGGGGAGGAACTGGCTGCAGCACTTTCTTCATCAATGTGGCTTTGATCCATTTTTTAGTATCCTTTCCATTCAGTGTGAAGGACTCACTTAACATTGCTTATAGGGCAGGGCTAGTGGTTATGAACTCCCCATAACCTTTGTTTTTACTGGAATGCCTTAAATTCTCCCCAAGGTTTGAAAAACTGCCTTGCCAGATATTATATTCTTAGTGGGCAGTTATTTTCTTTCAGGACTTTTAATATTTTAGCCCACTTGTCTCCATGGTTTCTGTTGAGAAATTGGCATTTTGTCTTATTTAGGATCACTGTATGTGTCACATTGCTTCTTTATTGTTGCTTCCAGAATTTTCTTTTTATCTTTGGCATTCACATATTTGATTATCATTTGCTTTGGTCTGGGTCTATTTATATTTATCATGTTTGGAACATGTTGAGTATCTTGCTTGTGTATATTCATGTCTTTCATTGAGAAGTTGTCAGCCATTGTTTCTTTGAATATTCTGCCTGCCCTTTTCTCTCTCCTTCTTCTGGACTCCCACAGGGTGTATATTGCTCTGCTTTATGATGACCCACAGATTCCACAGTCTCTGTTAAGTATTTATAATTATTTATTCTTTCAGTTCCTTAGATAGGATGATTTGAATTTTCTCTGAGTCTCTGATTATTTCTTCTGACAGCTCCAATCCACTGATGAAATCCTCTAAGAAAATTTTTAACTTCTGTTACCAGGATCTTCTGCTCTGTTTCATTGCTGTTCTTAATTTCCATCTCCTCAGTGATATTCTTTTTGGTGTCATCTATCATTTTCCTGATTCCCTTTAGTTCTTTCTTCAGCTTTAGCTTTAGCTATTTGGGCATATTTAGAACCATTTTTAAAAGTCTTTGTCTGGTATGTACCAACTCTGGTACTCACCATTGATGATGGCTAATGATTTAATCATTTCCATTTCCTGGGCCATTACTTCCTTTTTCCTTCTAGGTGTTGTAATCTTTTGTTGCAATTTGGATATTTGGAAATTTTAGTGTGTTATTGTTGGGATTTATACTCTGAGGCATAAGATCCTACAGCTATATAAAAAAGCTCTCTTTGAATATCAGGAATTGTCAAAAACAAAATGAAAAAAGGAAAACACCTGTCATAGTCTTTGCATATTGTTCAGTGCAATTGTACTCCTTTAGAGTATAGTCATACAATGGCTTTAAAGATGAGCTTGAGATAAAAGAATTGAAGCTGCTTTGTTCTATTCTAAGCATGCATCTTGCTTTGGGCATGGGCATGTGTACCTAGGAGTTTCCCATTTACAAGGCTATAAATGTCCCCTTTTCCTGGAATAACCATTTCCTCAAGATCCCATCTCAAGAACTGTATTGTATGTCCTATAGCCAACAATCCCTTGGCCCAGACAGTGCAAATTTACTGCTCTTCAACAGTTTTCTGTAGGCAGCAAGCTCTCTGAATTGTCTCCAAATGTGGGAAAAGTCCTGAAATGGAGATTCTCTTAGGTCATCACCAGACACATTGATCCAGACATACATGGTCCCAATGTGTGCACAAAGCTTGCTCAGCTGCCTACAGAATCAGTACCAGGGACCCACCCTAGGAGCTCAGGCCAGCTACATGCTTAGCCAGTGAGAGATGGACTAAGGGCCAGCCAAGGTGCCATGAGATCCTACCAAGTTTAGATGTGTTTTATTTTGTTTGGCACTTATCCCATTCCTGCAATGCTTTAACTTTTATCTAGTGATCTATTTAGGTATTTTTGTTTGTTCTTGACAGTTGTTAAAAGTTTCTGTGGGTGATAGAGACCTAAAGGGCCTCACTCCACTTTCTTGATCAGGACCAGGATTAATATTTTTTTTTTTATGACAACACATTTTATATATTTATTCATTATTTGCTTCTAGAATGAATAATAGATACCGAGCCACAGTGAGCCTGCATTTTACCAGTTGATGGATGAAGGCTGAAGTTAAATGAGCACTAATTCCTTAAGGTTGAAAGTTGCATAGATAGGGATTCTAAGTAAAAAGCAGCTTTCACAGATTCAATTTTGAGAACTAAAAAGCTAATCAATTTACCATCAAAATGCTCACTCATTCTCTGAGAATAAAAAATAAAACTTTCTACATTGAGAGATTAAGTTTGTAATTTTTTTTGGTGGGATAAAATGTATCGTATATTATAAGTAATATCAGATATTCTGTAAGTAAAATACAGTTTCACTTATTGATACAATTCATACCACTCTGTAACTACTTGCTCTTCATCATGCAGAATTATTGAATGCATCAATTTAACTATGCACCTATTCTACTAGATCATAGGGACAGATAAAAAGTTTGCAAAGAATATTATGGGTGGTGGGCCAGGTTTTTTAGTCCACTTTTCAATGAGAGAAGTAACTCTAACATTCTGTGCTATAACCTTATTGTGTCCTTAATTCTACATATGTTTCTCACTTTTAATCACCTTTTTCTTGGTGCAGACATTGGTAGAAAACTGAATGCAAAATGAGCAATTTTAATTTAATTGTCTAATTCAAAACACTCAGAATTCTCTTCCAGGGTGGCAGTACCCTGTCATTTGCATTTCTGTCATATGCACAGGCACTTATGGTTCTTAGCTCTAGGCTTCTCCACATAACACCATTCTTTTCCATAGCTCAAAATTACCCTAAACATTGCTCAAAACACATTACAGTGGGGAAAATATGTTCTAGAAGTATGTGTGAATTACACAAATGAATGATTGGAAAAAATTATAAGCAGATGTATAACTCACTACCACATATGAAAGAACAAAATATATACAGAAAATACAAAACCTGGGACAGTTGACATGGATAGATTGGAATTTAGAACATATATCAAATATAAACTAAATTTCATTCAAAATTTCTGGAATACTTTAATTCAGAAAAACCCTATTTGGGAATTAAAAATACCTGAGAAACAGTCTAACTAAAACATTCTTTAATCTCTCTATTTCACAAAATATAGACGATGGGGTTTATCAATGGGTCACTGTGGAATACAACATGGCCATGTGAAGATTTTTAAAAGAAGCTTTATCTGCAATGGGACCTAAACTAGCAGTTACCCCAGAAATTGCAAACAAAGTGAAAATCACCAACTGTGGAGTATAAGTAGATAGGGCTTTGTTTCATGTTTTCAGAGTTTGCATGCTAACACCATTGAATACATATCAATATAGGTCTTAAACAAAAGGACAGAACATACAAATACAATACAAACAGAGCTAAGACCAAAGAGTCAGAAAACTGAACATGTAGAGATGAGATCCTCAAAATTTGAGGTATGTCACAGAAATATTGATGGATCATATTGGACTCTGTGAAGGGAAGCCTGAACATGATGCCTGTGTGGATAGCAGAAAGGATGACCTCACTTGCCCATGTGCCACCAGCTGCCTGTGTGCACAGATGTGGGGCAACAGTGAGCCCATAGTGCAGAGGGGGGCAAATGGCAACATAGCAATCATACGACATAACCACAAGGAAGAAAAACTCTGTGGGTCCAAGGAAAATAAAAAAGAAGATCTGGGTAGCACATGCTGGGAGAAAAATCAATTTACTGCCTGTCAAAGATTTCATAACCATTTTGGGAACAGTAACTGAAATGCAGCAAACGTCTGAGGGATAAGTTGCCTATAAAGAAGTACATTGGAAAATGCAGATGAAGGTCGGTTAAAATTAGAAGATTCCCTGTCAGGGCTCCCAAATACATCATTAGGAAAATCAGACCCTGCAGCCCTTGGAGCTCTCAGAAGGATGAGATATCCAAGAAGGAGAATTCTGTGAAAATAGTGAGGTTGTCCATGTTTTCAATTATGTTTCTATCTTCCTGTAGTTAAAGTATAAAATGATTAGGACATACTAAAACATCAGTGTAAATAATCCCTATTACAAATAAAATGGCACCTTTTGTTTCACTATGTGTCTTTCGTGAGGAATTCAGCTTGGAGGAAATGGACAAAAGACAGTATATTGAAACCAACTAATTCACATATTTCCCTTTACACTTTCTTTCCTATCTGTGCCCTTACTTGATGATTTCAACATGTCAACTCTCCAGGGTTTTGTACCCTGTATATATTTTATTCTTTCATGCATAATCTGGAAGCATGAATGTACTTGAATTCATTCAAAGTACATTGAATGATCTAAAAATGAGGCCCATAAACCTTTCAGTTATTGAGTCATATTTAGAATATTTCAGTAAAATATCTTTTCAAATTTGGCCTGAACATATCTAGTGATTATTTCCTCATTTTATTTATCAGCGTGGGCCACCCTATATATGCTCTGTAATGAGAATCTCTGCATCAGCCCATTTCTTTGAACACTGTATAGCAATAGTCTTCATGTACCAGGTGACTAGGATGTTTGCTTATTTCCCAGTCTGAAGGCAAGTGAATTCAATTCAGTGTCTATAAACAGTTAATGAATGCCCAGTGCCTATCACCCCACTCAGTGGGGTTCCTGAGAGCTCCGGAGACGCCCTGGTCTTATATAAGGGGGGATAGCCCCAGAGACTGATGCCTTATCAGTGGGTTCTATTTTGTAATCTGTGCTCCTGAGAGTGACAGAATTAGACTCAAATAAGTCCTCC
>JAKSZT010000586.1:162428-179740 GCA_026826555.1 Tolypeutes matacus
GTGTTGGATGTGGTGGGAGGTGTGGGAGGTGGGCAACATGGGAATCCAAGTGGGTTCCGTATAATATTTTAGGTAATGTAAGCACCTCTTAAAATATATGTATATATATATATATAAAATAACATTTTTGTAAGCAAATACACATATATGCATATATATTTATATATCATTTTACAAATGTTTGTATGTATTGTGAGAATTTTGATTTTTACCCATAATAAAAAAATAAATAAATAAATAAATAAATAAATAATAAAATTAAAAAAAAAAAAAAAGAATGGTTTTAATCACCAGGATTTCGTTGACATGATCGAGAATTGCTTTCCTCCTCTGCATCAACATCCATGGAGACTTGATACTATTAGAATCTAATAGATTCCATTTACTGGCGTAATGTGTACCTGAGTTCCCTTGCTCTCTCTCCAGTTTACCTCAGTAGGCGCGCTTGAGGGGCTCGCAGGGGACCGCGGGGATCGCGGCGGAGCAGCTTCAGACCGCGTGGGGCGGCGCGAGAGGGCCTCCTACGCGAAGCCAGGAGGCGCACCTGGGCATTCGCTTCCCGCCGGGTGCCCGGGGCGGCGGGGCCACTCCGGGACGCCCCTAGGCAGCGGGGCCTTGGAGTCCTCCCCGCGCTTCTCCTTGATCTTCAGGGCGCCCAGGAGCAGCTGGCGCGCTAGCTCGCCGCCCAGCAGGTGCAGGCGGTCCTCGGCGCGCCGCCTTGGTGCCATCCTCCTCTGGGCGCCGGTCCCTGGGCTCCTTGGCCGGCGAGCCGCTCTCTGACGCGGAGCTTGGCATCCAGGGGCTCGGTGTGGCCGCCGCGGGGCAGGAGGCTGCTTACCGAGTGCCCAGGCCCGCGCGGATGCGGGCGAGGCCCGGCTCAATAGGCGCAACTTCTCCAGGACTTCAGTCTCTCGCTTGTCCTTGCCCTTGTGCGGCTCCCGGTCGTGGTTGGTCAGACCAGAGACATGTTCCGTTCACCAGCTTGGGCCAAGGCGGTGGCGGAGAAGGAGGGTGAAACCCGGTGGAGCCGGTTCCAGGCATCCTGGGAGCTGGAAAGGACATGCAACTAGGCCACCTCCTTGTGGGTGAAGACTCTGCCCCCTGGGTGAAGACTCAGCACCTGGCTGCCCAGGCCTCCGAAGGCTTTCCTCCCCATGTCTTCGAGGTCCCTAAATTGCTCGACCTGCCCTAAAGGGTCGGCCAGGTGGCTGGTGGGCCACAGGACTCTCAGGACCCGGTGGCGGCCGTTGCCTACCCAACGCGCTCCTGGACCCAGCCCGCTCTGAGGGCTCCAGTCCGACCCTTCTCCCCTGGCCGACATCGGGGCGCGAGTCCTTAAGTCTTAATTAAATATGGAATATCCTACCCTTTCATATTTTAGGAAGCGTTTATGTTGTTAAGGAACTGTAATATAAACTTTGGAAAATGTGAAAACACTAGACCATTTGTAGGTAGGTACCTGTTATCCGTCTGTATTTCATTGCATATCATATTTTATGTAAGATTTAGTCTGAGGTATTTTTTAAGACTAATTTTATTCATGGTGGTATGTCAAAATTATATATATTGTAAAAGTTGGACTCTTGAGTAATGTTAAATAAAATAAGTCTAGAATAGAGCATGACAAAATATGAACATTATTTTTTACTGCAAATGATTGATATTACATAGTAATGGTGAAAAATGGGTTATATTTACTGGGTACCTACTGAGTGCTGGACAATAGTCAAAGGACTTTAGGTATATAATTAACATAGATTACCTTCTCCAAGTAACTGTCAGGTAGGTTCTTGAAACATCTCCTACTTCTTCAGGAAAATGGAAAACCATCCTCCTACATGTTCAGGAAAGTCTTAAAAATAGCCCTTTAATTTTCTCTATGTCACACACCTCACAACCAGTCCATCACCATATCATATTGCTTCTCAGTACAGTATACATTTGGAGTGTTACTATTTCTCAACACCTCCTCTGCTACCACCCTGGCCAAAAGACACATCATCTCCATCTTTAAATCATAGTTGAAGCTTCTAGATTGCCTTCCTGTTTTCTACCTTATCCCTCCTGAGTGTAATCTGAACATATGGCTAGACTATTACCCTTAAATGTAAGTTGGATCATGTCACTTTGCTTCATAAAACCTACATGACTTCCAAAATGGGTAAAAATCAAAACATAAGAGCCTCCAGGGCCAACAAGATCTTGCCTCTCCTCCTCAGTTTTCTGAATGCATCCTACATCTTTGTGTATGTCAGGCACTCTTTGGTGTGGCCACACTGACATCCTCATACTTCTTCTCCCCTGTACTCATTAGTCCTGATGAAGTCCAGGCATTTTCCATTTTTAAATCTCCCTGAAATTTGCTTTGTCCAGATAACTATTTTTTTCTCATTCTCTTCCTCAGAAGACCATGCATGACCACACTATTTAAAATCACACCTGCTCCTTCCCTCATACTTGCTGAATTTGTTTTTCACAACAGTAAGCCTAAATTATATTTTATATTTTGCTTATGCCTTTTGTTTCTTCTCTGTTTTCCCCTACTATGAGATCTCTCTGAGAACAAAATTATTGCCAATTAGGTCCATTCCTGTATCTCTATGACCTAGAAGAAAGCCCCAATAAATGTACTTGAATGGCTGAATTTTACAAAGGATAGAACAGGGGCACAGAGAGATGAAGATCTGGATCATGGTTAGTCAATCGGTTAAAGGATAAACACATTTTAACTCAGACTGACTGTAGAGTACATGTTCATCACCATTCTATGGTATGACTTTTTCTATGAAAGTATAATACTCATCAGAGTTGAAATGTAATCAATTTCTTTATTATATTTTTCCAAAAATTAACAAAAATAACCATGATTGTTACAGGTGTACATTGCTGGCAGACATCATATACAGATATTGAGAGAAGACAGTATGACTTTGGAAATACTAGCTAATTTTTTTCAAACATACATGTATTATCCTATTTACAAAATAAAAGAACTTTGTAGAGGAAAGAAACATATATCAGGTGATTTGATATGGATAGGAACAGAGCCCATATTAGTCAGGTACAGGCTGTCTTCGTGTAAAAAAGGGTTTCAGCATTGCTGTAAAGGCAGTGGACACCAGAGGTTCTGAGGGGGAGGAAGAGGGAAGAATAGATGTAACATGGGGCAGTTTGGGGATATTTGATTTGTTTTACATGATATTGCAATAATGGATACAGGCCATTATACATTTTTTCAAAACCTATAAAATTGTAAAGTGTAAATTGTAAACAATAATGTAAACTATTGACCATGGTTAATAGCAGTGCTTCAGTATGTGTTTATCAATTGTAACAAATATACCACACTAATGAAAGATGTTGTAAGGTAAAGTGGGGGAGAGGGAGGGAGTGGGGTATATGGGAATCCCCAGTGTTTTCAATGTAATATTTATGTAACCTAAATCTTCTTTACAAAATAAAATAAAAATAAATAGAAAAAAGAAAAGGTTTCAGAAATAGAGTGGATCAACAGTGGGGAAAGTATCATCCTTAGATTTCACAATGCAGACTTCAGCTTACTAGGGTTTGTGGTCATTCATTTCCATGAGTTAGCCCTGGTCTCCAAGATTTTCTATGTTGTTGCTCCACCATCTCACAAGATGTTGTCCTCTTCTCCATTATGTAGAGGTTTCACGTAGCACTCTGTCCACATTCCACAGTCTGACAGAAACATGAGTTTTTCACATTGGGAAAATAATTGTTTTTTCAGGTAGGTTGTTTTTTAGGAATAATTCAATTCCTTGAATAGGTGTGTACTTTTTCAGGTAACTTATGTTTCTGGTATGAACATCTTAAAAATTTGTATATTTCACCTAATTAATGAAGTTTAACAGCAATGGGGTATCTAAAAAATTTTATTACTCTCCTTTAATATTTGTGGGGAACTACAGTGTTATTATCCCTCTTATCATTCCTTACATTGTCAATTTTGTCTCCCCCTTTCACGTGGTTGCCCTAGGGATTATTAACCTTAGAGTAGTAGAGATACAGTTCATCTTTCCTGTTCTTTGTTATGTTTTTGTGATAAATTTTACCTTTATATGTGACTCAAGCCTCAAATGAACCAATGTAATTTTCATGTAGACAATTATTTTAAAGCAATCAAAATCTTAAAAATCCATTATTTGATATAGTTATCTTCAGTTTTATATATATGTTATTATTTCTTTGAGTTAACTTAAGGTTCCTTCTGTTTTCATTTCTCTTTATACCTGGAAAATTTTTGAAGCACAAATCTCCTGGATATATATTTTTCTGTATGTGTATGTGTTAGTTTTCCTGGAAAAGTTTTAATTTTGTTTTTATACTTCAAAGATATTTAAATTAGTATTGAATCTTATAATGACAATTATTATCTTTCAATATTTGAAACATGACCATCCATTTTGTTCTGGCTTGCATCAGTTTTGATGATGTCTGTTGTAATTCTCATGGGTTGTTTCCAGAGTGTGATATGTACTATCCTCTGACTTTCATCATCATTTTCTACTTTTCTTTGTTTTTCAGTTTTTAGATCCAAGAGTTGTATGTGTTTCATATGAAGCTTGATTTGCTATTTGTATTTTGCTTTTGTTTTTTCACCGTCCTTAGCATTTTTAACAATCAGAGTCCTGAAGTTTGATATCTTTTCTTACATTCAGAAAAGTTATGGTCACTATCTTCTTAAATATTTCTTCTGATGCATTCCCTTTTTTACATAAAAGATATTTATAAAATTTTGTAAATATCCCATTGCTGTTAAATTTCATTAATTAGATGAATATACACTAAATGAATATACACTAAATGTGTATATGAAACAGTGTGATATTGTACCACAGTTCTCAGATAGTTCTTCCCCTAAGATCTATTTTTTCTTTAATGTTTTTTTCTTTCTGTTTGTTATTTCTTATTGGCTTATCATCAAGTTCATGATTATGTCCTCATCTTTATTGAACATATTGAATGTCCTGTTGACAGAATTTTTTGTCTTATGTTGTGTGTGTGCTTTTTAAAAGTTATTTTCTAGCAGTTCATTGGACATACCTTACAGATTCCATCTTTATGGAGCAATTTCTCATGTATCTACTTATGTTGTTTATCCTCTCAAATAGATCTTCTAACCACATAATTGTCAATGCTCTTTAGCCAAAGACCCAAGAACACCTGTGGTGGACAATTTTATATTATTACTTATTGCAGTGAGGGAGAGCACATGCCATGTGAAAACATGCAGTTTCTAATTAAGAGGGTTTTAGAAAGATAATATTACAGGATTTTGACTTTGTTTGGGTAAGGGAGAGGAAATAAGGAAGCAAAACTTGGTATTCATTTGAGCTGACCAGAAAGATGAGGTTGTAATGACCTAAGAAATCATATTCCATGGAGGGACAAGCCACTCTAAGAAGAGATGGAACTGCATGTTGTCATGCTTGTCTTGTTGAATTGCCACTTTTATTAATATATAATGACCTTCCTCACCTCTTATGGTAGTTTTGCATTTGAAATCTATTTTGTCTGATTTTAGTGTCACTACTCTAGCTCTTTTTTGGTTACTATTTGCGTGGAACACCTTTTTCTAACCATTCACTTTTAACCTGGTTTTATACTTATGACTTAATTTGGTCTCTTATAGACAACATATAGACAGCTCATTTTTAAAAATCTATTCTATCAGTCTATGTCTTTTGATTGGAGAGTTCAAGCCTTTAACATTCAATGTTATTACTGTAGAGGCATTATTTACTTCATCCATTTTGTCCATTGACTCTCTGTTGTCGTATTGTTCTATTGTCTGTCTTCTTATCCTTTAGTTTACCCTTCTAACAATCATCATTTCTAAACTCTTTTCCAAATCTCTCACTTTTTTTCCTTTCAGGCTGCAGCACTCCCTTTAGTATCTCTTGTAATTCTGGTCTTTTGGTAACATATTCTATCAGTTTTTGCTTGTCTGTGATGACTTTCAACTCACTTTCATTTTTGAAGGACAGTTTTGCAAGATTCAGATTTCTTGGCAGTTAGTTTTTCTCTTTCAGTACCTTAAATACATCATACCATTTTCTTCTTTCATTCATATTTTCTGATGTGAGGTTGGTACTTAATCTTATTGAGTTTCCCTCGAATGTTTTGCTTTGCTTTTCTCTTGCTGCTTTCAGAATCTACTCTTTACCTCTGATATTTGTCATTCTGAACAGTAGGTATTTTGGGCATAGGTCTATTCACATTTATTTTGTTTGGGGTGCGTTATCCTTCATGGATATTGATACTTATGTTTTTCATAAGGGTTGGTTAGTTTTCATTCATTACTTCCTCAAATATTCTTTCTGTCCCTTTTCTGTTCTTTTCTCCTTCTTGGACACGGAAAAGGAATGTTTGTGCGTTTCATGTTGTCATTCAATTTCCTGAGACTCTGTTCCATTTTTTCCATTAGTTTCTCTTTTTGTTCTCCTGTCTTTTCCAGTTCAGATGTTCTGTCTTTGAAATCACTATTTCTGTCTTAAGCAATTCAAATAAGCTCTTATGTGCTGTGATGTATTTTTAATCTCATTCATTATCTCTTTCATTCCCATAAGATGTTACTTTTCTTTGCAATCTTTCAAATTGTTCTTTATGCTCACCCAGTTTCTTCTTAATATCCTTTATTTACTTTGTCATATTTTCCTTAAATCCTTTAAAATGATTTAGGAGAGTTGTGTGATTATTATTAATTGTCTGAAATACTGTATCTCTTCAGGATATTTGATTAATTCTTTGGGCTGGACCATATCTTCCTGTTTCCTAGTATCATTTGTAATTTTTTTGTTGATGTTTAAGCATTTGAATGTCTTCTTATATTCACCCTGATAGCTAATTTCTTACTTTTGCCTATTTTTTTCACAGCTCTCTTTGATATTTGGTTCAACTTACTCTAAGTCTTTGAAATTGCCCAACTTAAGTTATCAAAATCAGGCCAGGGACTCACTAGTGAGGCATAGAACTTCTCCCAGGGGTAGGATACCTAGAGAACCAAGAACAGTTTTTGTCTATGCAATTTCCATAATGACCAGCAGATGGTGCTTGTCAATGCACCCTTCCACAGAGGTGTTTCAGTCCCAGCTTTTCTGTGTTCCTGTGTTGAATCTCTAGAGTTGAGATTCAAAGCTGACTTTGCTAGCCAAATTCACTGATGAAAATCACCTTGACTCCCCCTCCATTTTTCCTTACTGGGGAGAAAGATGTCTGTTCCCCTTTCTTTTGGCTGCAGTGAGCCAGGGGTTTTACCCCAACTTAGTATTTTGGGGGTATGGTGAGGGAGCCCTTCCTGGACACTGTGGGGACTTGGGTAACTCACATTTGTTCTTTCCACCTCTTTGCCTCTCTGTCCCTCACTCTCCTGAAGGTTGTGTTGCACTGTTCTGGTCTGCTGAACCCCAAAGCAGACCCTTTGGCCCTTTCTCCATTGTTTTTGTGAGAGCTTTGAGGTCTGCCTTTTAGTCTGATGCCATCTTCCCATAATTCCTCTGGTATCACTTCTTTTTTTGAGAGATAAAAGAAAAATGTATTTATAATGTGGATATAGAGAATGATTTCTTAACAAAATTGAAAAATGAAAAGGTTGATAAGTATGACTAAGAATTTCTGATTATCAAGATATACCAAAAAGAGGGATGAAAATTCAACTCCCAAACTGGGAGAAATTATTGCAATGCATAAAACTGACAAAGGATTAGTATATAGAATTTATAAAGCACACTTAAAAATTAAAAAGAGAATTACACGCAAAAAACTACAAAAAACAGAAAAATGGATAAGAGACTTGAACAAGGTATTTCACATTATACTAAATAAGAATAGCCCATAAATATGCAAAAAATATACTCATTCTGATTAGTCAGTAATAGAGAAATACAAACTAAAACCACAATGAAACTCCATTTCTCAATATCAGATTAACTGAAAATTAAGAAGTTGGAGGACAGCAAGGGTTTTTGAGCTTGTGAACAGGAACTCTCATGCACTCTTGGTGGGAGTGTAAATTGGTACCACCACTTTGTTTGGCATTACTCTAGACCCAGTAATTTTAGTCCTGGCTGTGTGCCCTGGAGGCTTTTTACATGAATGCAAGTATATTTATAGTGGAACTGTTTGTAATAGCAAAAAATTATTTCCAAAATGCTCATCAACCTTGAATGGATAAATTTGAGATATTATATCCATACAATGCCACACTATATAGCAATAAAAACGAACCCAGTTATATGCATCAAGGTATATGAATCTTAAAAGCATCATGTTGAACCAAAGAAGCAAGTCACGGAATACATTTATTATGATTCCATTCATTTGAAGTTGGAAATAGCAAAACAAAATTATATCTTACTTAGGGTTACACAGCTATGTGGTAAAACTACACAGAGAAATAGTGGAATAGTACAAAATTCAGGAAGGAATGTATGTGTGGTGGGGGAGGGGGAAATGCCATCAGGAAGAGGCACTGGAACCAGTACTACTATTCTAATTGCTGTCATGGGGGGGTATGCAGATCTTCATTTTATTATAATTATTAAAATATTACATGTATGTAGTATTAACTCTTTTTTTGGATGTTATATTTTATTGAAATGAACTTCCAAATTTTTGTATTTTCTGATGTATTTTCTATTATTTCTCACTAAAATCTTCAGGAAATTCAAAAGGCTGGTATGAAAAGTAATTATTTTCTTCTTGAACCTTCTAAAACATGCCAGTTTGAATTAGCCTTCAGATTTCCAGGCCAAAAGTATATGCAAATAAGAGTATGCAGGATATGTTTTAACACTTTCATGATAAGTTTACAGTTATGACAGAAATACCTTCAACTCTCAGATAATGAAAAAAAAAGAGTAAATAAAATTATTGATGGGCCAAGTTACTTCTTAGTAAAAGATATATTACAGCAATCAATTTTTATACCAAATTCTTAAAAGCACTTGAAAAACATTTGCATCTTCTAGCGGCCAAACAGTGTAATCATGTGGTAGAAGAATATACAGACAACTAATAGAAATAAAAGCTCAAACTATTCCATTTCCTAAAATAAGAATTTATTTTTGTTGCTCAGAAAATATCCTTAACTTTTCATCTCAAGTTTACTTTAAACCCATGCTGGCTCCTGGCTGAGAAGCGAGCAGAGGCAGGCAGGTAGCCCCCAGTCTGTTGGACCCACTGGTGGAAGCTCTGTGCCCTCAGTGCACAGCCTGCATGGGAGCATGGAGGAGTGCCCCACAGCCTCAGAGAGGAAGGGGCCGGGTGCCTTTGTAGTAGGACACTAATTATATTCCACGTCTCCGATACTGTGTGCGATCCGTGATGCTGGCAGTTTCATCTCTGGTTCCACTTTCTGCTGCTTCAGAAGGCTGTGTTTATATTTAGGGCAGCGGCTGAAGTGGTGGATTGGCTACCTTCAGAGAAAATTCAAAAGGAACCTCAGTGTGAAAGCGGGAGTTGATTTACTCAGTTACTGTGCATGAGAATTGGAAGGAGAGATGTCTCATGCCAAGCTGATGAAGAAGGCTTATGAAGATCTGTTTTGGTGGCATCATATTAAATGTGTTCAATACTTACCTGGCAGGGGAGATACCATGATCACGAAGGTGGTTTTCCTAGGGCGAGGCTTATCCATTGCACTCCGGATGTGCTGACCTGTGCGATTTCCCCAAATGCGGGAAACTCGACTGCATAATTTGTGGTAGTGGGCGACTGCGTTCACGCTCTCCCCTGAGGAAAAAAAAAATGTGTTCCACAAGTAAAAAGAAATAACTATGATGTGCTGAAATCAGCATTATTTCAGATATTCAGCCAGGGTCTCCCTTTTCCATCCTGGATGTAAGAAAAAGACATAATTAAGCTTCCTGAAAAAACTGCTGTTTTCACAAGGCTGTAATTGGATCCGGCAATACAGTTTTGGTCCTGAAAATGTACAGGTTCAAACGTTATCTCAAGAGAGGCAGTATGTGTAACATCTTTTTTTCCAATGCTATTCTGGAATATAAATTTTATGAAGCTATAAAATTCATCATGCTGCATCAAGTCACTGAAGAGTACAAACAAATAAAGACTAAAAAGATTGTCCTCAGTCTTTTTAGACTCCTGTTTTTCATGGAAACATCAACGGATTCTTTGAGCTTCATGATAAATCACCTGAATTCTGTAGGAAACACATGTGGATTAGAGCGGATTGATATATTTATACTTGAATAGTGTTCAAACTTTTCAAGTTCAACTCCAGTGACTTTGAAGTCTGCTATCTAGAGGAGCCTCTCAGGAAGTGGCTGGAGAGCTGCCTGCTGACCTAGAATGACTACCACTACCACAGTCTCATCCTGAAGGCTGAGTGGGCTTGGCATCAGCTCACCAGGGGCAGCAGTCTCACCTGTATGTGAAATTTCTCTTGAAGACCAAAGCCAGTGTTTCAGCTGCAAAGGAATTAGGACTCCCTCTCCACAATTCTAGGCACACTGGGAGGGAGCAGTGTACCTATGGCTTGTCTTTGTTTCTCAGTGATTTCCTCCAAAGCAGCTGCACTGACTTGGGTTTGTGGTTTGACCTGATCCATAAGGACTCTGGACACTTCACAGCTACCTTTAAGAGCAGAAGAAAGTTTAATATGGACATCAACAGGAGAAAAATTAGAGAACAAGTGTGGAGAAATGGCTAACCTGGAAAGAAAGAATATCTTTATCTCCAACTTTTAAGTTCTTCATTAAGAACCTCATCATTGGCTGATTTTGAATCAGCACCAGCATGGCCTTATTTTTTAAGCATTATCTTCCCAGGAATTTTTGTGGTAAACTGATTTTCTAGAACCACTTATTAATCTTAAAATATGTGTGCATGTACATATATACACATGTATGCATGTATAGTTTTATATATACATATGTATACACACATACATATAACCACTACTTTGTAATTGTCATACAGTTTATTTCTCTTTATGTTTTATTGTTATTTTTATATGTGGCCAGTTTAATGTGTTTTATATAGTTAAAAAAAGATAAAGTCTGTAGATTTAGGCAACTGAATGAAAATTACTGAACTGTCCCCCAAATATTAAACTGTGGTTTATTTTTAAAAATTACTTTAAATGCACTTATATAATTCTGTTACTTCTCTGAATAGACATGTTTCACACAAGAGTTTTCAATTAATATTGAAAAAATTAGTTGATAATTTTAATTATAATTAACTACTGACTGATTAGTGGATCTTCAATTTATTCAGTAATATAGATGGCATATGGACCTATACAAGGAATGGTCTGATAATTATTTGCTGTGCAATTATAACCATTAGTAATACTTATGCCAAGAATCTGATATATGCTCCATTCCATTGCAGTATATTTCCATGTAGTTTGACCAACAACAAAAATATTAACACAATGTCAAGTTTTTTTTCCTTTTTCTTCCTTTCTTTTTTTTTTTTTTTTTAAGAGCAGCTCAGTGATTTATGAGTTGGTTAGTACAATCCAGAGTGCCTAAGGGGAAAAGTACAAAATGGCACTTAACACCAATGCCAGTACTTATCTCATATGGTTACAATATCGTTATTACTAATTTTTGTGTTACTCTTTACTCTTCTTTAGAATGTAAATTAAAACCACTAACTTTAATTTGAAGTATGTCACACTATATACACAAAACACTTCTCATAAGTAAAATTACACTTTAAAATACTGGAAACCGAGTATCTGTGCTGATGTGTATTTTAACTTAGAACAAGAAGAGAACATTCAACTAAGGAGGTATATACTAATAGTAAGTTTCTTCAAGTTAACACTGCCTTCCTCCCCCTTTATACTTATCACAGGCTACACAATGTCCTAAGAAGGTTCATTATGAGAAAAATGTTAGCCACAGCTTTAAGAACTTACTTTGAAAGGAACAAATGAGAAAATGAATTGGAAGGTGAGACTTCATCTTTGTTTTCAAATGAGGGGTCTTAATTTTTCTTCTTACAGAAAATGTTTAAATCAGTTTATTATAAATATATCTAAACCATTAATTTTTGCAGCTTCCAGGTAAAGTCCAGCACTTCATTTACACAAAGTTTATGAGAAAATGACAGTAGAGATCATCTAATCTTAAGTTGTGCCATCATCCATTCAAGTCCTTGACACAATCCCTCCTGGTAAGAGCAAAGCATGCCTGGATATGCTGTTGGTTATCTTTAATAGAAGTTAATTAAAAAAAACTGGGAGATTTCTGCTACAGTATTACCTTCTTTACCATATTGTCTATTAGCAAATATCAGCAAATCAGCTTTTTTCTTAGGTCCTCATGTGCTAACATTTTATCCAGTTCTTCTCTAGTTAGAGTTGGTCTGTACTGTCCACAACAACTATTACAAACTCATTGTTAGTATAGTAAGTGTTCCAGGAAGAATGAAGAGATTCTTGGCCACCAATATCCCACATTAGGAAGTGTATATTATTAACTACTATCTCATCTACATTACTTCCTATTGTAGGGGATGTACATACAACTTGATCCACAGAAAACTGATAAAGGATGGTAGTTTTCCCTGCATTATCCAGCCCAACAATTGTAACTTTTGCTCCTGGTAATTGAAGAGTCTTCATTTCCTGGTGAAAAGAATTCCCATTCTTGGGCAGAGGATCCCCTTCCAGCCACCTGGGTCACAAGGCCATCCCTGATTGAGAATAAGGGGGAGGAGAGTGCCACTACAGAACCCCTGCCTCTAATGCTGCTGCTTCCATGCTTGCCAATGGCCAATTCTGAAATAGGAGAAAGGCAGAAGCCCAGGCCACCCTGACATGCATTAGGCCCCATCCTTGCTGCCACTGCACTCCTTGACTTGCAGATGTGGCCACTGCATTATCTTCCATTAGCTTTGTGGGCCACCATCCCCACCCCACCCCAGTTCCAAAGCCACCTTTATTTATCCCGTTTTTTGAAACAAAGTTTGCCGGTGTTTCCATGAAGGCTCTAAAAGGAGCTAAATGCAGAATCTGAGTTCCAGAGCTAACAAAGCTTCCTAAAACAGGTTTATGAAATGACCACATGAAATACCTTTGCACCGGGGTGATCAAGGAGGTAATGAGTGGCACAACTGAATCACAAGTACAAGTGTCACAGCTGGACATCTCCTCAATGCCTAGGCTGGGGCTTAGGCCCCTTCTGCCCTTTGGGTCTCAGCAACCTGGCACCTACTCGCTGGTCTCTGGCTTGGTCTTGGGGTCTCCTGCTGCCCACACATTTCATGCCCCACCATGATAAACTCACTAGAGCATGTATCACTCTTAAGAGATATGAGGGGGAAGAATATGGTGTTGGTTTAGGTGGGCACTCACCATCTCTCTCACAGAAGATGGCTGATTGGGGACAGGATCCTGCCCAAGTGGTCTGTTCTGGAAGTCCAGGGAGTGAGAACCTTAGGGACATCGATCTGGATGGATGGAGCTGGACAGTGAGGTGGATTTCTCAAAATAAAATCATGAGTATTTCCCCAGCTGGACATTGTGGATGTAGACAGCTAAGCCCCACACTCAGGACAAAGGGATAGGGTGAGCCCTGACTCCTGCCAGCAACCTGGTGAGAGGGAGCATTCTCCGAGAGTGGGTGAGTTCTGGCAGAGAGCGGGGGGGGGGATTTCCTTTCTGTGGGTTTGTTTTCCTGAACATTCTTGCAACTTTGGGGAGCACACCAGCTGGCTTGAAGTGGTGCTGGGCTGAGGGGAGAGGTGAATCTGCTGAGGAAGCCTGATTTACCTAGCCACCCTGGGATATGGAGGCTTGGCTGGGGAGGGAATGGGGGCAGCCAATTTTATAGTTCTTTGCTGAGGGGTATCAGAGGTTCAGCACCCCTGGGAGGGTCAGGCAGTGGGAAGTGTTTGATAAGTTTCCACAAGTCCATTTAGGGTACCCTCGGTGGGGGTGGTCTAGAAGAGGCCTTCTTTTGAGTCCCTTATTTCACCAAAAAAAAAAAAAAAGTTACTTAAAAAAAAATTAACGTAGTTTATTCACTAAAATCTGCCTCAAAGCCTGCAGAGAGAAGCCTGCAGGGTAAGTGATTAATGAACACAGGAAGGCTGAGAGGCTCCACAATGGCCCAAGAAAGAATGCTAATTCTTCTTTAGCTTTGTTTGACTGCTTGCTTATGTGTTTGTTTGGTTTTTCTTTGTTTATTTGTTACTTTCTTGCTTTTCTTTCCTCTTTCCACCCCCACCGCCTTTTTTAAAATTCGGTGCTGCTAGCTTGTTTCTTCTCTACTGCACTTCTTCTTACCTGATTTTCCATTCTCTGAGTATATTGATTTTGTCTACCAATACTATTTCTTTTCCTTCCTTCATCTTTCTCCCTTTTGCTTTCTGCTGTGGTTCTTAGATTCCACATTTTCTCATTAGTCTTCAACTTCACGGGTGTCAATTTCTATCTTGTCTATTCTGTTTTCTTTGTTAATTATTATCAACTTTTTCCTTTAAGCCCTTTCTTTACTCTTTCTCTCTCTCCTTATCATTCTGGCCTTTTAAATAATTCTATGTATTTTTCTCTATTTGGTTTCCCATTCCATTGTAGGTACTCTACTTGTTTTTTCTGATCACTCTACACTGGCTACATGAGTTAAGTATTCATTTTACTAAGTCTTATAAAGCACCTCTTCTAACTTTTATCAATATTGCTATTAACCTTTTTCCTTTCTTACCTCTTTTGATTCCTCCAACCCTAATCTTTTTCTTTCAAGGGAACATAGAAAAAAGCAAGGAAATAAAACAAGAAGAACAAAGCAAAACTTAACACACACAGAACCACCAGCTAAATAAAATTCTAGAGCAGAGAGAGAAGCTAATCAACTGAATAAACCCATCAAGACAAAATGATGACCACAGGGCAACAAAAAATTACAAACCATACTGAAAAACAGGAAGAAATAGACCAGTCCAAAGAACAAAATAAGAACCAGGAAGAGATGCAGAACATCGAACAACTAATCAAAGTTTTCCAAACAAATATCATGGACCACTTCATGAAGTGAAGGAAGAGATTAAGGATATTAAGAAGACAATGGGAAAACATACTGAAGAGATTGTAAACATACATAAAAAGGTAACAGATATGATGGTGACAAATGGCACAATGCAAGAAATCAAAAAGACACTGGATTCACATAACAGCAAATTTGAACAGGTAGAAGAAAGAATTAGTGATGTGGAAGACATACATGTGAAATCAAACAGATAGTAGAACAGATAGATAAAAAGATAGAATAAATCCAGCAGGGACTCGGGGATTTAACCAACAACGCAAAAGGCACAAACATACACATTATAGGCACCCTGGAAGGAGAAGAGAAGGGAATGGGAACAGAAGGAGTGTTGAAGGAAATAATGGCTGAAAAACTTCCAACCCTACTGAGGGAGATGGATGCATATGCCCAGGAAGCACAGCACACCCCAAACAGTAAAAATCCCAACAGGGCAAATCCAAGACATATAATTATCAAAAGGTCCACTGCTCAAGACAAAGAGAATATACTCAAGGCAGCAAGAGAAAACAGAACTATCACATATAAGGGAAATACAATAAGATGAAGTGCTGATTTCTCATCTGAAACCATAGAGGCAAGAAGATAGTGGTATGATGTAGTCAAGGTACTAAAAGAAATAATCTTCCAGTCACAAAATCTCTATCCAGCAAAGCTGGCATTAAAAAATGATGGAGAATTCAAAATATTCACAGATAAACAGAAATTAAGAGAGTATGCCTATAAGAAATCTGAATTTCAAGAAATACTAAAGGAAGTTCTACAGGTTGAAAGGAAAAAACAGAAGAGAGAGAGTTGGAGGAGAGTGGAAGAACAACTAAAAACACAAAAAGAGAAATAAAAACCACATATGACACACATAAATCCAAAGAAAACATGGTCGATGTAAGAAGTTCATTGAGAGTAATTACACTCAATGTTAATGGATTAAACTCACCAGTAAAGAGACACAGATGGGCAGAATGGATATGGAAATATGATCCATCCATATGCTGTATACAAGAAACCCACCTTAGACCCAGGGATTCAAGGTGGCTGAAAGGGAATGGCTGGGAAACAATTTTACAAGCAAACAATAAGCGAAAAAGGGCAGGAGTAGCTATCCTAATATTGGACAAAATAGACTTTAAATGCAAATCTATTGTAAGAAACAAAGATTGACACTATATATTAGAAAAAGAGGTAATCTTTCAAGGAGAGAGAACTATCAAAAACATTTATGCACCTAATAAGGGTGCCTCAAAATACATGAGGCAAACACTGGAAAAACTAAGTGGTGGCATAAATGCCTCTACAATTATAGTGGGGTACTTTAATAAACCATTATCACCATTAGACAGAACATCTAGACAGAGAATCAATATAGAAACAAAGACTCTGAATTATCCATTAGAAGACATGGATCTAATAGACATATCCAAAATCTGCACCCAAATACAGTGGGATATACATTCCTCTCAAGGGCACATGGACCTTACTCCAAGATAGACCATAAGCGAAGCCACAGAAGAGCTAACAATTAATTTAAAAAGATTGAGATTATACAAAGTAATTTCCCTGACCACAATAGAATGAAATAGGAAATCACAAAGGGCCAGAGAACCAGATTAGGCACAAGGATATGGAAGTTAAACAACACACCCTTAGACAAAGAGTGGGCCAAGGAGGAAATATCAAAAGAAATTAGTAACTACCTTGATATGAATGAAAATGACAACACAACATATCAAAACCTAGGGGATGCAGCTAAAGCTGTACTGAGAGGGAAATTCATAGCCATAAATGCATACATTAAAAAGAAGAGCAAAAATTGAAGACCTAACTGCACACCTGGAGGAATTTGAAAACAACAAGAAACTAACCTCAAAGGAAATAGAAAGAGGGAAATAACAAAGATTAGAGCAGAACTAAATAAAATAGAAAATAAGAAAGCATTAGAAAAAATGACTAAAACCAAAATCTGGTGCTTTGAGAAGACCAGTAAAATTGACAAACACTTAGCCAGAACAACAAAGAAAAAGAGAGCAGATACAAATACACAAAATAAGAAATGAGGGAGGGGATATCACTATTTTTTTTTTATTTTTTTTTTTTATTTTATTTTATTTTATTTTATTTTATTTTTTGGATACTATTTATTTATTTATTTATTTTATTTTTATTTTTTTTTATTATGGGTAAAAATCAAAATTCTCACAATACATACAAACATTTGTAAAATGATATATAAATATATATGCATATATGTGTATTTGCTTACAAAAA
>JAKSZT010000586.1:180140-300930 GCA_026826555.1 Tolypeutes matacus
TCTCAGGAACCCCACTGAGTGGGGTGATAGGCACTTAGATGTTCTATGAGCTCCTACTGAGGTGTGCGTAAGAGTTACCTCTGGGATGACCTCCCGACTCTCTTTGAAGTCTCTTAGCCACTTGAACTCATTTGTCTTTACCGTTTCCCCCTTTTATTCAAGGTCTTTTTCCAGTTGTGTTGCCAGTTGGCACTTGGGATAAGTTTTCAATTAGCAATAATCGTGCCTCGGATAAACCTCATTGGCTACGATACTGCCACTGCAAAAAGCTGCCAGTTGGCACTTGGTATTAATCCCTCGTTGCCAGGGAGGCTCATCCCTGGGAGTCATGTCCTATTAACCCCACAGAAATAAAGAGTATCATAAGAGGATACTTTGAAAAATTTTATGCCAACAAGACAGATAATTTAGAGGCAATGGACAAATTCATAGAAACTCACAAGCAGCCTACATTGACAAAAGAAGAATTTGATGAATTCAACAGTCCAATTACAAGTAAAGAGATAGTCTCAGTCATGAAAAACCTCCCAACTAAGAAGAGCCCAGGACCAGATGTCATCACAGTTGAATTCTACCAAACATTCTGGAAAGACCTAACACAAATCCTTCTTAAGATCTTCAAAAAAATAGAAGTAGAAGGAACATTGTCTAACTCAGCCTATGATGCCAACATTACCTTAATACCAAAACCAAACAAAGATATCACAGGAAAGGAAAATTACAGACCAATCTATCTAATGAACCAAGATGCTAAAATCCACAACAAAATACTTTCTAATCGCATTCAACAATATATCAAAGGAATTATACTCCATGACCAAGTGGGTTTCATCTCGGGTATGCATGGATGGTTCTACATAAGAAAACCAATCAATGTAATACCCACATAAACAAATTGAAAGAAAAAAAAAATCACATGGTCTTCTCTATAGATGCAGAAAAAGCATTCGACAAAATACAGCCCCCTTTCCTGATAAAAACACTGCAAAAGACAGGAATAGAAGGAAACATTCTGAACATGATAAAGGGTATGTATGAAAAACCAAAGCTATCATCATCTTCAATGGTGAAATCCTAAAAGTCTTCCCTTTGAGATCAGGAACAAGACAAGGATGCCCACTATCACCACTGCTATTTAACATTGTCTTAGAAGTATTGCTTGAGCACTGAGGCAAGAAAAAGATATAAAATCTTCAAAATTGTAAAAAAAGAAGTAAAAATTTCATTATTTGCAGCAGCATGATCGTATATGTAGAAAGCCCTGAGAAATCTACAACAAAGCTTCTAGAACATAAAAAGGAGTTCAGTTATGTCACAGCCTGTAAGATCAATGCTCAAAAATCAGTAGCATTTCTGTACACTAATAATGAGCAATCTGAGGAGGAAATCAAGAAAAAAATACCATTTACAATAGTAACTAAAAGAATTAAATACCTAGGAATAAATTTAACTAAAAACGTGAAGGACTTATATACAGAAATCTACACAACACTGTTGAAGTAAATCAAAGAAAAACTAAATAAAAGCAAGAATATTCATTGTTCATGGATAGGAAGACTAAACACAATCAAGATATCTATCCTACACAAACTTGTCTACAGATTTAAGGAAATCCCAATAAAAATCAACACAGTATTTTTTAATGAATTAGAAAAACTAACTACAAAATTTATTTGGAAGGGTAAGAGGATCTGAATCGCCAAAGATATATTGAAAAAGAAAAATTAAGTTGAAGGTATCACACTACCTGATTTTAAAACAAACAACAAAGCTACAGTGGTCAAAACTGCATGGTATTGCACCAGGATAGACATACTGACCAATGGAACCGATTTGAGAGTTCTGATATAGATCCTCGCATATACAGTCATCTGACATTTGACAGCTCCACCAAGCCCACTCATTTGGGAGCAAATGGCCTCTTCAAAAAGCGGTGGTTGGAGAACTGGATATCCATATCAAAAAGAATGAGAGAGGAACACCATCTCACACCTTATACAAAAATCAACTCAAGATGTATCAAAGATCTAAATATAAGAACCAAGGACATAAAGACTTGGAAGATAATGTAGGAAAGAATCTACAAGACCTTTTATTAGGAAATCTTTCATGAACTTCACACTCAAAGCCCGAGCACAAAGAAAAAATAGATAAATGGTATCTCCTCAAAATTAAAAAACGTTTGCACCTCAAAAGACGTAATCAAGAAAATCAAAAGGTAGCCTACCCAATGGTAGAAAATATTTGGCAACCATATATCTTATAGGAACCTAATATCCTGCATATATAAAGAAATCCTACACCTCTAAAATAAAAAGACAATTGACCCATTTAAAAAATGGGCAAGTGACCTGAGAAGACACTTCTTCAAGGAAGAAATACAAATGGCTAAAAAGCACATGAAAAAATGCTTGACATCACTAGCTATTAGGGAAATGCAAATCAAAACTACAATGAGATACCATCTTACACCCATTAGAATGGCAGATATAAAAAACAGCAGACTATAAGTTTTGGAGAGGATGTGGAGGAATGGGAACCCTCATCCACTGCTGGTGGGATTGTGGAATGCTCCAGCTACTGTTGAGGACAGTTTGGCAGTTCCTCAAAAAACTAACTATAGATCTTCTGTATGATCCAGTGATTCCACTTCTGGGTATATTCCCAGAAGAATTGAAAGCAAAGACACGAACAGATATATATACACCAATGTTCATAGTGTCATAGTTCACTATTGCCAAAATTTGGAATCAACCCAGGTGCCCATCAACAGAAGAATGAATAAACAAAATGAGGTACATTCATACAATGGAATATTACTCAGCTGTAAGAAGGAATAAAGTACTAACACACAGGATAACATGGATGAATCTCGAAGACCTTATGTTGAGTGAAGCAAGCCAGGCATTGAAAAGGATGAACAGTACATGACCTCACTGATATTAATTAAGGAAATTGAGAAGTCTCTGGTAACTATTGTCTGAAATATAGGTTTACAAGAAAGAGAAAGAGAAGAGAAAGTTGTGAGACATCACCCATACAGATTTAATCTATGATAACGTGATAGAGTGTAGTTGTGTATTGAAGGGATTGGACAGGTGGTTAGTGGTATTATTCGGTTTGGTGGTGCAGGGTTGACAGGTGAGTAGATTGGGAAGGGTGGGTTAGTACACCCAGGATACTGGGGGGAGGAGAGATGGGAGAAGGACCAGGTGAACACTTGGGATTTTGGGGTATGAGGTTGAAAGTACAGAGTTGGGAATGCTCTTATGGCAATATGACAAGGAATTGTCACTGGTTTAGGGTGTTGCTTGCGGGGAGGCATTCAGGACAGGTGCACTTGGAGCAGGCTTCTAAGGAGTGTGTGAGTGTTCATCCTGTCATAATGTGTTGTATCAGTGGGTGAAGACCTACAAAATGAGCAGGAAGGAGATGGATTCCCATCTTTGTGAGGGCCGATTCTCTCAGAAATAGACAGGTGGGTGTCTCTTAAGAGCAAGGGCGGTTCCTTAAAAGAGAGGACAAATCAGTGTGTCAAGACCTCTTGTTGCATGTAACTATGAATCCTGTCATTCAATGAGTCATGCCATGGGTTCGTTGTGGGCCCTGGTGGGATGTGGAAGGAGGAACAGAATAGATCAAACAGAGGGTATTTAGTGGACAGTGGAAATGTTTTTCATTACCTTACATTGATGGACACAGGACATGGTAAATATCATCAAAATTTATAAAAGTGTACAATCTAAAATGTAAACCATACGTAAACCCTTGACAATCTTTGATAGATAGGTTTCACTATCTGTATATCAGTTATAACAATGCTACCATCCACATACAAAATAGGTGGGAGAGGAAAGGGGGAGGAGGTTAGGTATATGAGAGTCTCTTGTATTCTGTGTGTGACTTTGTTGTGACCTAAAAATTCTTTGAAAATTAAATAAAGAATAGTGAGACACTGGGGAGTGAGATGGGGAAGGTACCCCATGGTAAAGACTGGACACCAGATATTGCAGTGATAAAAGGAAAATGCCAAAAAAAATTTTAAAAATTTCCCCCATTTTTTGAATATCCCAATCCTTTAATTTAATTTTAATTTAATTTTTTAAAGTTTTCATGTATTTTATCTCATATTTAAGCTTATAATAATTATTTCATTTTCCTATTAATTGTATTTGGCTGTTGTATTGCCTTCATCTTTAAAGAAGTTTTGGATCATTGAGGGGTTACAACTGGGGCAGGAGAGAATTGTTGATGGGGGGTTTCATGGATGGGGCTGCAAGGGAAGAAGTTCACCTAAACATACATACAAGGTATATAAAATTGTTCAAATATTCACAAGGTATGGTCACAGTGGGTGGAGAATCACTCAAGAAATAAGAGAATACTGAATTCCCATCCTAGAGAGCTCTGCTACATTGTCCAAGGGAACAGCCACAATCCCCCAAGTGCAGGGGCAGTGTCTGGCAAAGGAGGATGATCCACTGATGGGCACTTGTTATTGATAACTAGCCTCAGAAGTCTTTGCTCTTGAAATTGAAACAGCCTATTGTTATGGGGTGCCTAAGGGTTGCCTCCTGAGAGCCTCCTTGTTGCTCAAATGTGGCCTCTCTCTAAGCCAAATTCAGCAGATGAATGCATTACCTTCCTCCCAGCTTGGGACATGATTCCCAGGGATTAGCTTTCCTGGCAACCAAGGATTACTGCCAAGTGCCAACTGGATATATGCCTGGAAAAAGCCCTCAAATAAAAGGGAGAAAAGGTAAAAACAAATGAGTTTATATGGCTAAGAGACTTCAAAGTGAGTCAGGAGGTCATCCCAGAGGTAACGCTTATGCACATCTCAGTAGGACCTCATAGGCTTCCAATGTTGATATCACCCTAAGTAGAGGGGTTACTGAGGACTCTGGAGACACCCAGGTCCTATATCAAAATGGATAGCTCCAGAGTTTGGTACCTTTTCAGTGGGCCCTACTTTGGAATCTGTGCTCCTGAGAGTGACAGAGTTGGACTCTATTATGTCTTCCCTCCACATGGTCCATCTGTCCCTTTTATTTAAACCTATATATGGTGCTGGATTTTGTAGGTGTACTTCCAGACACTGGAGTCTTTGGGCTGTCCATGTGCCAGCTGGACCGGGAATTTCGGTGGAGCTGTAACTCCTTCTCTACAGCTCAATGGACTCAACCAGGACTCCTGGCGGGAGATGATGATGGACAACAGCCTTCCTAAGGAATGGAGAGAGTCTGCAGCTGAAGGCAGGATAATCTCATCCATCTTATCCATGGGATATAAGCTCCCTCTCACTTGGAGGTGGAGTGGACATCACCAATCCCATCATGATTGGGGCAAGAGCTATGGACTAGAGTGGAATTACTGGTATTCTGTTATAGACATATTGTGATTCGAGCAATGGAAGAAATTACAACAGTAATGTGGAACCAGTGGCACTGGATGTTTTGGGACCAGGGAGAGGGAAAAGCAATTGTAATACAGGGGCTTTTTTGGGACTTGGGAAATATCCTGAGTGACATTGCAATGACAGATATAGGCCGTTTTATATCATCATATAACATGCAGAACTGTGTGGGAAAGAGTGTGGTCTACAATGTGAACTATGGTCCATGCTTAATAGCAAAGCTCCAGGATGTGTATATCCATTGCAGGTGATGTGCCTCACTAATGAAGGATGTTTATTTGGGAGGTTGTGGGAGGTGTGGGAGGTGGGGCATATGGGAATCCCTATAATTTTTGTGTAACATTTATGTAATCTAAGTATCTTTTTAAAAATTAAAAAAAGTATATATTCTTAAAAAAATAAAAGGAGCTATGAGGCCTTGGTGACAGTTTTAAAGTTGCTGTGCCCCTGCTTCTTCAGCTGTGATTAAGGGTAATTAAAGAGGAACCTCTTAGGGTTGTTATTAGGATAAATGTCTCATACATGTAATGGACTTATGTAATATTAAGTAAATATAAAGCTTCATATAAGTACCAACAATTGCTACTATTACTTATACTGTGAATCACCATTCATATTTTCACCATCTGAAAATATTTGTTATATTTTCTGAATAAATTATATGTTCCAGGTATTATGATAAGCCCAGGGGATATAATTGTGTTGACAGGAGGCGCAGTTCTTGTCTTTATGCAAATTACAGGTGCAGTGCAGTGGTAGAATTAGAAATTAATCAAATATTTATAAAACAATTATTAAATGATTACTTTGACAAATGATATAAAAGTGAGTTCTATAGGGGCAGGGAAATCATGGTTGAAGAAAGATAATTGAGTTGAGATATGAACAGTAAAATATTATTAACTTCAGTGTTAAATAAACCATAATTCCAAGTTGACCTTTAAGAGAGAAAATCATAGTAGACTGCTAGTTATCACCATGCAGATTATACATTTAGGTTTTCCTAAAAAAGGGCAAGTGGGGGTAATGGAATTCCATGCATGCTCAAGTGACATCTCTTTTGTCTCATATTTTGACTGTATCATAGTCCAGGTATTTGTTGGCATATATGAGTGCATACTTGCTCCCACTGCTCAACTCATCCTTTCCCAGGGATAGATTATTTTGGTTAATTTGAAATAACACAATTAAACTGATATACCAGTGGACCAATTTGATGGAAAAAGCCATCACAATAGACCATAATAAGGAAAGTAAAGTTTAAGAGTTTGTGGCTTCAAGTAGATTAATTTCTTTGTAAGAAAACATGTTGTGCTCATTATACTCAGTGTTATGTCTCTGAAAATTTGTTTTTAGAAGAATTTTGAATATATATTTAAACCACACTCTGCTCTCAAACATATGCCTGCAGCAATAGAAATGCAGAGTTCTTCTTACATAACTTATTAGAAATTGAAGTCCTGAAAATTATTTGATTGGATAACAAACTTACACTTGAGAATTGACTCTTTGATTACTGTGTTCTATAGGGATAAGTCTGTGGGGTCATAGGACAAGCATCCCTGATGGCCAAAAAAAAAAAAAAAAAAAAAGTGAATTTCAATGAAAGAAAAGTAAATTTCAATTTGTAAGGTGTTTTCAGTAAACAAACTTGTTATTGAGGTCTGCCCTGACTACACTATATCCAATTGCCTTGTTATGCTCTTGCCCCTTATCTCTCAATCCCTATTCTGTCTTTCATTTTCATTTTATAAACATTACTTTTCACCTTTTAACATGGCATATCACTTACTTCTGTATATTTCTCTTTATCTCCCAGCTAGAATGTAGTATCCAAGATGACAAAGTTCTTTTATCATTTGGTATTCTGTGTATGCAATATCTGTAGGATGTAGATATTCAATAAAATATTTACTGAATAAATAAATGAGGTGACATAATGAACAAAAAATATCTACTCTCTAATTAATCCAGCAGTAAAATACCTTCCACAAATGTATTAATCCCGAATAATATATTTCATAATTTCAAAATTTCAGAATTTTTTAATTTTTTTACCAGTATCAATGAATCATTTATAAAAATTTATTACAATTAAATAATAAATTTCAATAAAATTTCAAATCCAAACTAAAGGACTTACATCATCTGAAAACATAAAATATATTTTAAAATAAATATTCAAAACCCCTTTACTAACAGGAATTCCATACATGTACGTGATTGTTTTGTAAGTTCACAACTTCTGTAATAAAAATATATTTTAAAAAATAATATGTTGATTTGGAGGAAAAATAAGCCAAATATAGGATGTGGACTATAGTCAGTAGTAAGATTTTGATGATATTCTTTCATAACTTTTAACAAATGTTTCACAACAATGTAAGGTGTTGGTGGAGGGGTGATGTATGGGACCCCTGTATGATGTTATGCAAGTTTGTTTTGTAAGTTCACATCTTTTACTATACACTTATTGTTTATGTATGTTCATGTATGAATGATATACTTCAATAAAATTCTAAAAATGAAAAAAATTAATATTAAAAACATAAAATCCATAAGGACTTATAATTTGAAAATTAAAAACAAAAAAAAACTTAAAAAAGCTAAAAATGTGATCTTGGTCAAATAGAAACTTAAATATTTAACTCTAGAATATTTATATAGTGGATGTCAATATGAATAATGCATAGCACTGCATTTTTGAAAATGTGGCAAGAAGATGAATAATGGAAATATTAAATTCCTGTATTATTAATATTGAAAAATTAAACAGTAATATTTTATCTCTAGGTGCTAGAATAAAACCCTTGAATGTACTTGAAAAATTGGACAAAATAAATTAATAAAACTAGAAAAACAATGACTTAAAAGCTAATAGAACTGAATAAAATTTATCAAAAAGTAAAGAAAGAAAAAGCCCATCCTTAAAAAGCAAGAAATGGGAAAATTATCCATGAAAGGAATAAAAGAGAGTGATAACAATTGCAGGGAAGATATAGTGAGATTTTGTTTCAAACCATACTGTCATTTAACCTAGAAGACATTTAAAGTCTTTGGTCAGATCAGATTTTGGCTTCTGCTATGACAGAGTAAATGGTACAAGAATTAACCTGGCAATCATAAACAACTCTCAACCTGAACAAAATTCAGATGAAAACTGCTTTCAAGCTTTAGAAACAGACAAAACAGATCAGCTAGTTATGAGATTGAAATATTTTAGAAGGAACTCATAGGCAACCTGCATTTCTGTACTTCATGCTAACTTAGGAGTTACAGAGTACAAGCAGAGTTTAAACATCTTGCATAGGTAAAGAGGCAGAGATTGGCACTTCCAGCATTGAAATCTGGGAACAGAGAAAACAGGTATGAAAAGGAGATGCTCCAAGTATTGGTACGGGATTCTCTTCAGGTTTTTAACTGAAGAGTGAGCTATATATGTGCAGGCAGAGAATCAACCAGCCAAAGAGAGACTGCTACAAGGCTGAGCAGTACGTTCATAAAAGAGTTCATGAAGGGAATTGGAGAAGCTGGATTTTATTGCCCAGCCAGTATGACAAATATCTTTGATTAACTCAGGCATGGAGTTAAGATAAAATTAAAAAAAAAAAAAGAAAAAGAAAAAAAAATAGCAGAGAAGAAAGAAAGAACAATGCCTTGTAGAAAATACCATGGCCAAAGGCTGAGGATAAATTGAAAGAAATCACCCTTAACAAAGACTAATATACAGCTTGAGAGGTTCAAAATCTTTGCCATTAATTTAATGCCACCAAAATCAAATCTCAATACTCCATATTGACCGACAACATAACCCAGACTCCCCACAATATATCATTCACAGAGTACAGAGAATTATAAAAAGTGACGAAACATAAAAAAATGCAGAAAATGTGAACCATATAATTGAAGAAATCTTAATAGAAACAGATTTCAAGATGAAACCAACATCTGAATTAGCAGCCAAGACTTTAAAACAGTTTTAAACATATGCTTAATGACTTAAGGAAAAGAAAATCCAATGAGGAAATACATGAGAAATCAAAGCAGAAAAAAAAAATGCAGACTGAAATAAAAATTAACTAAACAAATTCTAGAAAGGTAAAGTAAAATATATGGTAATAAATTTGCAAGAAGGACTCAGCAGCAGCTTGTGTGCTATTGAAGACAGCATCAGTAAACTTGAATCAGATCAATAAATGTTTTTCAAATTGAGCTGAGAAAAAAACAAAACAGCAAAACTGTTTACATAAACAAGAACAGAACCTAAGCATATAAAAATTGAAAGAAGTGGCTAAAATTTTATAAAATTTGAGAAAAACATCAACTTACAGATCTAAGAAATGTTACTGAACAAGAGGCTCACTGCCCAATGCACACAAAACACAAAATCCAATACTGTGACTCCAGGATTTTGAGAAAAGAGTTTTATTGCATAGTCCACAATCAATTGGTAAGGAGATAGGAAGCAAGTTCAAATCTGTCTCCCAAATATAAGAACTAAGGAAGACTTATAGGACAGAAATAAAGGGAGGTGGGACAATGACAGGGATTCAGGTTGGCATATTCTGATTGGTATTTTATCTATATATGGTAGAAACATTCCAGTGAGCTAAATCTTATCTTCCTTACTACAGAACTCCTCACATTTTATTTGCTTCTCATATCTTGGTTATAAGGAAGGTGCTTTTTATTCCTAATGTCTCATGGGACTTTCAAGTTGAAAAGCGTTATGTTATTTCACATGCTCCAGTTTCCCACTTGGGGCTGAGTTTCACTGTGGCTGAGTTTGACAGCCTCTAAGACTAGCTCAGGAAAGAATTTTATTAATGACAGAGAAGAAAATCCTCTTAAGCAGCAGGTTTTGGCCTTCATCTTGATTTTTATTTAGGATTCCCAGCTACCTCACCTATGGTTTCAATTTCTCCCTTTTCATTTTTTAACAATCTTCACTCATGAAGATGACCTTCCTGGCTGATTCTTGCTAGTTATGAGCTTTGTTTAGGGCTTGAGGAATATATTTGATTGGCATGAAGTTGTGCCCATGTGTTCCTGGGACTTAGATTAAGTATATCAATATGCGGTAGGTAAATTGATTGGAGCATTGGGTAATTAGTTGGGAACTTAAATAGGAAAAGAGCAGTATTTCAAGAAAGCAAAGTACAAGGATTAAAATGCCTTGTCGAATTCATCAGAGAAGGTTGCTTAAGCTACCAGGTAAACAAGGGAAAGGGACAGTAAAGGGTATGAGGTGGTCCCAAGATGAATTAGAAAGCCCCAAATTTTGGAACATGGTGACAATTTCTCAGACCTTGGTTATATCATGTATAACCTGTCTAGACTCATTGATACAGAAAGAAAATTCTCTAAGAAAGACACAGAGAGTACATTAAATGGCAATAACAATATCTAAAGGTCTTTGGTTTTGGAGGACCATTTCTGCTAAAGGTGTTACCTGTTGTAGTTCAAGGAGACTAGATTGTGTATGACTGAATCCATTGTAGATCTGAAGTGAGATATTCTTAATGGCCATTTTTAAATATAGGTAGCCATATCTAGGGAGGAATAGATGTAGGATGGTATACACTGTATCTTATTTTTCTTGAAGTGGGTAAAGGATGGTGTTATGCTTCTGTCATCTCAGAGAAGCTATAAGGATGGTCCTTGGCTCAGAGTTTTTATTATGTAGACAGAGTCAACCCTGAGATTTATTAGCTATTTCAGTTATCTTTTGATCTGTTTCTTTTTTTTTAAAGATTTTTTATTTATTTATTCATTTACCCCCCCCTTGCTGCTTGTGCTCGCTGGGTCAGCTAACCACACCGTGCGGGTGGGCTTGCCTTCACCACGAGGCCCCGGGAACCGAACCCGGGGCCTCCCATATGGTAAACGGGAGCCCTACTGATTGAGCCACAGCCGCTTCCCTGATCTGTTTCTTAATAAGAATGTCAGGGACATATTACTGGAGATTCTTGGTGAAAGGTAGTGAATGAAGAGGATAAATATTAAAAATTTGTATGGAGTTCATGGTAAGGGTTTGAAGAAACAGAATTTCTAATAGTTCTAATAACTACAAGAAAGTGGTTAAATTCATCAAGGAGTTTACAAAGGGTCATTAATATATAAAAAAATATAATAAGAGAGGTTAATAGCTAGGTTAAGACATGAAGTATGCATCATTACTGATCTATTACTTCTTATCTGGCAGATACTTTTAAAAAACTGCCTTTAGGTCAGTTAAGGGGTAATATGGGTATTTGGGAGATGTAAAGTTTTCAGTGGGATTCCATGACCATTTGGTGTTCAGATGATTTGATCTTCCTGATTCTTGTTTGTAGAGATTGTTTCCTGTCTGTTTCTCATAGATGGATCAGTTGGCAGACACTAGTTTTACTCAGTAATGGTGAATAAATTGTTTCACACCCTGTAACTTAACAGAAGAGTGAATAACCAATAAAACTTCATAAGGCCCATTTCAGTAAGGCTCTACTTGACCTGGGTGATAATTTTTCCAGGCTTTAAGAAGCACCCAGTCTCCTGGATTTTTACAATGGAGGGATACATCTGTGAGATATATAGGTGGCTAGAAGCATATTAGTGAAAAGCAGTAAAGTAGCACTTAAAAATTGTATACATACATATTACAGTATCTAGTTCTTTTACAATATGATTGTTTTCCAAATTCCAATAAAATTAGATTTAATGAAAGGTCTACCATAAAACATTTTATAAGAGCTCAATTAGAGCTCACTTTTGCGAGCTACTCTTACCCTAAATAATACAACTGGCCATATTTTGTCCCATGTTAATCTAGTTTCTTGGCAGATTTTTGCTAAAGTCTTCTTTAAGGTATGATTCTTTTTTACTTTATTTCTGTGGATTGTGGCCTCCATGAAATGTATAGCTTCGAATGTATTCCTTGTGCTCTGGATATTTCCTGGGTTACCTTAGCAACAAAAACACGGGGATAATTTCTTTTACCAGGACCTTGGTTACATTGGAGTTCTGTCCTACAACGAAAGGTCTCTACCTACCCAGAGAAGTTGTCCACAAATATTATTAGGTATTTGCAATGTCCTCTGGCTTGGGCCTGATGGGAAAATATACAAATATACTTGTCAGTCCTTTCTTGATTCTGTTCTTCCTCTTTAAACTCTTTCAACAGGAGGAAGGGATTCTGTTTTAGGGTTATTTTTTACAACAGATTAAGCAATTCTGAACCATCTTTGGAATTATTTTCTGCATATTTTAGCCAACTAAGAAATTTCATGGTCACTGGTACATGGCATCCCTTCCATAATGAGGTGCTAGATGTAATTGTATGATGATCTCGTCCATTAAATGCTAAGGCACTAGTAATAATCCCTTGTTCATTGTAAAGCCATCCTTTTATTGTTTGCTGTATATATCCCCTTAATGGAAATTTCTGGGCTTACATAGAATCCCCATTCTTTAGCCCTGTCCAAATCCACTGTTGAATATTGGGACTTAAATGATACTAAGTCTATGCTGGGTATCAGGACCAAGATATTATTGTGTGGCTTTTGGGTTTTTGCTGCTCATAGAGCAGCTTGGTTGTTAAATTATTTCCTTTTGCTCTCAGGCTATCATTTTTCTGATGCCCTAGACAATGGACAATTACTATTTCTTGTGGCAACACAATGGCTTCTACCAGGGCTAATATGACTTCTGCAGGCTTAGTTTCTTTCTTCCCTCATATTAATAACATTCTTTCCAAATGGCTCCATGGGCAAGGACTACTGAAAAGACATATTTTGAGTTGTTATGTACAATGACTGTTTTAATGTTTCCCAGATGTAAGGCTCTGGTGAGGGCTGTGAATTCTGCCTTCTGAGCAGATGTACCTGCAAGAAGTGCATTCACATCTAGAATTTCCTGGAGTGTTATTACAGCATATCCAGCTCTTTAGAGTCCTGTAGCATGAAGCTGCTCCCATAGGTGAACATCTGAATCCTCCAAGGGTTGGTCTGTGAAGCCAGATTAGCTCAAATAGACTTCTTCAATTACTTTTATACAAGCAAGGATATGTTCTTTTGTGTATTTGGAAGTAATTTGGCCAAACTTAAAGTGAAAACTGTCTTCAACTAACATTTGGATTCTCTAATAGTGTGGCCTGGTATTTTGCTTAGCCTCCCAGAAATGAGCTAATATTCTCCTTTTTGTTCAAGGAGAGATATCACACAGTGGGTGTCCCAAAGTAAATTTTTTTTTTTTTTTTTTTTTTTTTTTTTTACTTTAGACAGCAGGTCTTAAAAGGAATCCATTGCTTGGAGTCATACTGGCAATCCTTGGGTCAGTATATCTAATTAAAAGTAGGCAACAGGCCTTGGTGTATTTCCTAAGTTTTGTGTTAATACCCCAGGTTTATTCCCTTCCTCTTGTGCACAAATAGATTGAAAGATTTCTTTATATCTAGGAGGCCAAATGTTGCTGCTGTTTAAAGTGTTTTTTTAAAAAAACACTTCAAATTTAGCTCTTTCTTCTTTTTTAATATATGTATTTACGGCTATGAACTTTGCTCTCAGGACTGTTTTCACTGCATCCCAAAGGTTTTGATATGTTGTGTTGTCATTTTCATTAGTTTCAAGGTAGTTATTAATTTCTTTTGAGATTTCCTCCTTGACACATTGTTTATCTAACAGTGTGTTGTTTAACTTCCATATCCTTGTGCCTAGCCTGTTTCTCTGGCCCTTAGTGATTTCCAATTTCATTCCATTATGGTCAGAGAAATTACTTTGTATAATCTCCATCTTTCTGAATTCATTGAGAGTTGTTCTGTGGCCTAGCATGTGGTCTATCTTGGAGTATGATCCATGTGCACTCGAGAAGAATGTAAATCCTGCTGTATTTGGGTGTAGTGTTCTATATATGACTATTAAGTCCAGATCCTCTAATGTATTGTTGAGAACCTTTGTTTCTTTATTGATTCCCTGTCTAGATGCTCTGTCTAATGCTCTCTTTGGAGAGAGAGACACTTATTTTTCATTTAAAGTAGAGCAAATTTCTCTGGTGTCTGCCAGGAAGTAAGTTTTTTTTCCTACAGTCACAGTTACCCAGTGCTCCTCAGAGGAAATGTTGATGTGAAGGGTTTTGTTGAAAGGTGCCCCTGTTCTCTGTCAGTCCTGACTGCTACTGCTCAGTGGTGGCATTAGTGATCTTTATGTGATTCCATCACCACATCTATTAGCAAAAATTGTCCCTCATCCCAAACAGAAACTCTTTAGCAATTAAGCATTGACTCCCAATTTCCTACCCCCAACGCAGGCCCTGGTAACCTGGATTCTAGTTTCTGAACCTATGAATTTGCATATTTTAATTTTTTTTTTTTACCTGTGATATCTTAGAATATTTGTTCTTTGGGTCTTGCTTATTTTAATCAACATGATGTCTTCAAATTTCTTGCATTTATTGCATGTATGAGTACTTTATTTCTTTTGTGTTGGAATAATATTCCTTTTTATGTATTTGCTACCTATTGCTTATATACTTACGTGATGGTGAACATTTGTGTTGCTTCCATTTTTGACAATTTTGAATAGTGCCACTATGAACATTGATGTGAAAATATCTGTTGAAGCCCCTGATTTCAATTCTTTAGGGTATTTGCCTGGAAGTGGGATTATCAGGTGATAAACCTTTCATTTCCATAGCAGGTGTACCAGCATTCTTTCACTTTCTCACCAACAATGAACAAGTGTTCAATTTCTCCACATCATCTCCAACACTTGTTATTTTCTGTTTTTCATAGTAAGCATTCTAGTGGCTATGAAATTTTATCTCATTCTTTTGATTTGCATTTCCCCAATGATATTGATATTTTGCATTTTCTCATGTGCTTATTGACCATTTATCTATTTCCTCTGGAGAAAAATCTACTCTAGTTTTGTCTATTATTTAATTGGATTGTATGTCCTTTTATTGTTAAGATTTCTTTATACAATCTGGATAATACACCTTTTGATGCATAATTTCTAAATTATTTTTATCATTCTGTATGATTTTCTTTACATTTATGATAAGGTACTTTGATGAATACTTTTTAAAAAAATTTGTTGAATTCCAATTTTCCTACTTTTTTTTTTCTTTTTCCTTTAGTTTTTGGTAAAAATGCAAAGGAAAATTGCCTAACACAAGATCCTACAGTGGCTTCCAGGAGCTTGTCTTAGTTTCCTGCCTGCTAAATTAAGTAATATAAAATGTCTTGGATTGAACAACAGGATGTTATTTGTTCACAGTTTTGAGGCTGGCAAAAGTCCAAAGTCAAGGCATTATAAAGTTGATTCTTTCTCCCTGAAGACTGAGGTGTTCTTGGTCAGGCTGGCAGTGATCCTCCATCCTTGACTTTTCTGCCACATGGTGTATAATTCAGCCAAAGGGTTCCTGATGCAAAATACCAGAAATCTGTTGGCTTTTATAAAAGGGTATTTATTTGTGATAGAAGCTTACATTTTCCAGGCCATAAAGCATAAGTTACTTCCCTCACCAAAGTCTGTTGCCACGTGCTGGAGCAAGTTGGCTGCCGATGGCTGCCAGTGTTCAGGCTTCTTCATCCTCTAAGTTTCCATGGTCCCATCTTCTTCTAATCTCAGCAGTAGGCTTGGATAAGTCCCATCTCTCTCCTGGGTCTCATTCTCTCCAGGGTCAACTGCTTTGTTCTCTCCACAAGGTCAACTGTAGACTATCTGGCTCTCTCTTTCCTGGGCCCTCTGCTGTGTCTATAGAGCCATCTCTATTCCTCTATGTTCTTTTCCTGTCTGTTTACTTCCCAAGGCTCCAGCATCAAAAAACTCATATTAAATCCTCTCCATGTCACTTTACTGTGAGTACCCACCCACCAAGGGGGTAAGACTCAATGTCCTACTGACATGGCCTAATGAAAGCCTTAATCATTATTTAATCTAGTAAAAGTGAAACCTCTGAATTTAATACAATCTAATATACCCAGAGGAACAGACCAATTTACAAACATAATCTAATATCTATTTCTAGGATTCATAAACAATATCAAACTACTACACTCCACCCTGTGAATTGCAAAAAGACATTACAATATTCAGAAAACCTTAAAGCAGGTGCAATGCTATATACAAAGTCATATAACAATCAGGTTATAGAAATACAGTTGGTCATGGGCAAATTCTCATCTGGCTGTAGACCTCTGAAGCTTACAAAACAATTTATCTGCTTCTAATATACAAAGGGACAGACAAAGAATAAACATTTTTGTTGCTATAAGGAAAAATTCAGAGAACATGAGTCATGGGTCCTCTACAATTCAGTAAACCTGCAAGGCATACTCCATTTAATTTCAAAATCTGAGAGTCATTCTCAAGATGATGGTTTCTTTTCCTTGGGGCCTTATGAGAATCCACTCTTTCCACAGGCTTGTCCCAAAGCAATTTTCTTTGTTCCACCCTCTTCAAGCATCTGGGTGGCTACCAACTCCAGACCTCACTGTCTAAGTACATTGAGGTGATGGCAAAACCATCCATGACCTCTGGGGCAAATTCTTAAATGTTCCTAGAACATTGAGGTGAAGACAACATCCTCCCTAACCTTTACCATACAGGCCCAACCCTCTCAGAGCAATGAGTTTGTGACCTGGCCTTCCCTAATCCATTTAGGACAGGCCCATCTCTCTCAGACCTATGAGGTGGTGACCTTAAACTCCCTAATCCTTGAGGAAAGTGCTCTACCCTCTCTGCACTCTGGGGCAGCAAAAATTTCCCTAAACTCCAGATGGGAACATCCACCCTCTTCAATTACTGGGAGAAACTTGCCCTCTGTGCACATGGGCAAGATTCCTCTTTTGGCCTGAGAAGATATCTTTATTATTTTTATTTTTTTATTTTTTTATTTTTTATTTTACCGGGAGGTCCCAGGGATCGAACCCAGGTCCCTCCATATGGGAGACGGATGCCCAACCAGTTAAGCCATATCTGCCCCCCTGAGGAGATATCTTAACTCCAGATATTAGCTTCCATGGTTTTCCTCTTAAAACTCTTTCCCTTTCAATCTCTTCCTTCCATGTCCCTTTTATTCCAGGCTGACAGTGATTTTGTTCATAAAGCGATCTGAAAATATTTGTTGGTTTAGCATGAAGGAAGCTAAGGCCATCTGACAGTAAGATTTTCCAGAAGTCTTTCCTAGATAACTGCATTTTCAATCCTGATTTACAAGTTCCAAGTTTAGTTAAGTCCTTAAATGGGGCACTATCATCAGGGGCCTTGATGATAGTGGCTTGGAATTCTAGAGGCTTGGAATTTCTGGAATCAGTTTCTGGTTTCTTTGGGCCCAACAGTTCATACTCAGCTTATCTCTCTCTTATAGCATTTTGCTTATAAGCTGCAAGGAGAAGTCAAGCCACATTCTCCAAGTTTACTTTTGAAAGTTCTTCAACTAAATGCCCAGGCTCACCATTTTCACATTCTACCTTCCATAAAACATCAGGAGTTAATCTTGCTATGTTCTCTGCAATTTTAAAACATGGATCATGTTTCCTCCTGTTTCCAATAATAGTTTCATCATATACTTCTATGGCCTCATATAAAGTTCCTTTAGCATCCATATTCCTATCAACAGTCTTTTCAAAGCACTCTAGGCCCTTTCTATCAAACATCTCACAATTATTTCCTTCGAAGGCCTTATCAGAAATAACTTTAGATTCCATATCACAACAAACAGTTTTTTCAAAGCAATCTAGACCTTTTCCATCAAGCATCTCACAATTCCTCTGAAAAAATACCCCTTACCCATTTATAGAACCATTCCAACATTTTGGTATTTGCAAAAGCATGACCCCACTCTCCAGTAACAAATTCTTTATTAGTCAGCCAAAGGGGTGCTGATGCAAAATACAAGAAATCTGTTGGCTTTCATAAAAGTGTATTTATTTCAGGTAAAGCTTACAGTTACCAGGCCATAAAGCATACTTTACTTCCCTCACCAAAGTCTGTTGCCATGTGCTGGAACAAGATGGCTGCCAAAGTCTGCAAGGGTTCAGGCTTCCTCTTTCTCTTAAGGCTTCATGGTTCCCTCTTCTTCTAATCTCAGCTAAGATCACCCTAACAGCTTTTATTAAGCAACATAGTGAAGTGAGAAAAATACAATACAATGCATGAGAGTTCTAAAAGAAGCAACAAAACAGCTGATAGCAGCAGACAACATTGTAAATGTGGAAGATAAAAACTATTACATACATGAAATGAAAATACTATTTAATAGGTATGAAGAAAGCAATTTTATGCAAAATTCAATTAGGAAATATCAAACATGTTTAAATAGAAAGCACAAATAGAAAATGAGATTTTAAAGAAATAATTGACAATATCATGAAATTATACATGTATGCATGCATGTATGTGTTTACACATAAAGAATGATTTTGAATCTTTACTTTATTATGAGAAAAATAAATCTAACACTAAAAATAGCCAACAAATTATATGTTTCTAGGTGCATATATTCAAGCATTAAATAATCTCTTAGGATGTAAGAAAAGATTGAAGAAAATTTTTATATTATATACATAAATTTAAAATGTTGAAAACATTTAGGTGTAAAAGTTTGTCCTGCTCCTGAGATAGAAATGATACTGGGGATTTTTATTTTTTAAATCCTAGGAAATATTCAACAGGAAAATGTAAGTTCCAACTTTGATATAGATTATCTCATGCTGACACATAAATTAAACACACACACACACACAAAAAAACACACACTCAAAGTATCAACGTATAAGCTCAGAATCATAATATTCAATATCATATTTTATATAGAAATAAAAAGATGAAGATACAGAACAGTACCAGATTTTATTAACCCCTATGTGTAGGAATAAAATAGATATACATATTAAAAAAAATATATGGAGGGTACTTCCATTGATAATTCTACATAAAATTGAACATGAAACATAAATTATTACAAAAAAATGTCATATTAGTGAATAAGAATGTCTAGAATTGTAACCTCCAATCATTCTAAGAGTGAAACTTGAATATGAAATTGACAGTGATGTGATTTACAAGGAAACATCAGTAAAGATGTTACAAGTAGATTCAAATCACTTAAAAAAGCTACATATGGAGTATTAAAATTTTCAAATATTAAAAATATAAGACTATTAGGCATTAGAGGAATATAATCGCATATTAAACTTTTACTGGAATTATTACTTTTGGAAAACATAAAATCATGATTTACGTGCACTACTTTCATATCAAATGAAAAATAAACACTTAACCATATGGGCCCAGACAGTCATTTTACTAGTTGTAGAATGAAGGATAAAATGAATGATCATAGGTATCCTAAAAGTGAATTTTTCTTGGTACAGATTCTAATATACAAAGGCAATCTACCTGGGATTCATTTCTGAGATAATAAATAGATATATAATTATGAATTAGAATGCTGGCTCAGCCCATGAGAATTAGATAATAAAACTCTTTCCATCTTGAGAAGCTATGTTATTATATCTCATTTTGGTGAAAAATATGACAAATTTAATAAACAATGTCTGGTATCCTGAAGGAAATAACTAATACCATCTATTGCTTCATCACACTCTACTCTACTGATTCTTTGTACTTCAACCTGCAGAAAGCTTTATTGTAATGAGCATGGTGTGCAATTTCTCACCCAAAGCTCAAGCAGAGAATAAAAGCTTCCTAAAATATTTTGTGTTGAAGGACATGGTTTTAACAGTCACATTTTCCAAGGAGAGAGGCAACTCTTCAGTTTCCAACTTTAGCATGGGTCTAAGCACCATACCCTTATCTTCTCTTCATTCCTCAGTGGAGTATCAGTTCTCTTTACTTTATTACTCATCCAAGACACCTGTATGAGAGACAATGTAAAGAAAGCATTTAAAAGAGTAAGTTTCTCTACATTAAAATACAATATTTTCTTACAAAGTGACATTATCCAGCAATTTGAAGCTCTTTCAAGATATCAGCACCTATTAAGTTGTTGATAAAAAGGCATGATCATCTCAACTTGATGCCATACTTTGTTTTCTGTATCCTTATTGTGTCCTTAATTCTGTGATTGTGTACCTATTTTAATCACTTTTTAAATTTGTGCAGACATTATAGAAATGTGAATACAAAAAGAACAACTTGAATTGAATACCCTAAAACAAAACACACAATATTATTTTCCAGGGTGGCAGTATCCAGTAATTTGAAGTTCTCTCATATAGGTGGTCACTTATTGTGGTACAATCCTGTACACTTCTACATATGATATTATTATTTTCCATAACTAAAAATCATCCTAAACATTTTCCAAAATGTTTTAACAATGTGGAAAGAGTTTTTAAGGAGAATACATGAGTTTCACTCTTGAAATATTGAGTATGAATAACTATAACAGAGGGATATACAGATCACTAACACTTAACTAAACAATTCAAAATTTATAAACAGCAAAACAGTAGATATTACAGGAAGAGCATGAAATAGGAACACAGATCATGTACAACTTAAAGTTTTTAAAATGGTGTATTTAAGAATTTGTAATCCAAAATCCCTGCTACAGATTTCAAACATCTGTTGATCATTCTGCCTAGAGCACTGTTAATCTCCCTTTACCACACAATATAGATGATGGGGTTCATGATGGGGTTCATCCACTCCCTGGATTAGAACATGACAGTAGGAAGGTATTTAAAAGATGCATTAAGTGCAAGAGAACACTTGAAACAGATACTACAAACAAAATGAGAATTGCCACCTGTGGGGAACAGTTGGATAAGGCTTTGTTGCCAGCTTCTATAGGACATATCCTAAGTACCACTGAAAATATATTTACATATAATATAAACCTAAAGAAAGAACATACCAAAATTTTAAGCACTTATTGCTAAGACCACAGACTCAGAAAACCTCATATCTGAAGATGTAATCCTCAAAATGTGAGGAATATCCCAGAAGAATCGATAGATCACATTTGTGTGAAGGGAGGTCTGAATATGGTACCAGTCTGGATAGCAGAAATGATGAGCACAGTGGTCTGTAAATGACCAGCTGCCTGTGAGTACAGACGAGGGGTGATGCTGAGCACATTTTGCCAAAGTTGGCAGATGGCAACTTTCATAAGACATCACCTCAAGATATACACACCCCAACAAAATATACAGGAAAATCTGACCAGCACATGGTGGGAGAAAAAATTATTTTACTCTCTTCCAGAAAACTCATTATCAGATTGGGAAAAGTAAATGAAATTCAGTAAAGATCTGAGGCACAGATTTCTTATAAAGAAGCACATTGGAGAGTGTGGCTCTGGATCAGTTACAATGTCAATAACTTTTAAAAGAATTCTAGTAATTTCTCCCAGTTAAAACACTATTAAAAATCTCCAGAGAACTTGAGATATCATGAAGTTGTGAGGTTTTCCATGTCTGCTGATACACTGCAGTTAAAGTATATAATGATAAGATGAAGGTCACTGCCAAATTAGTGAAAAGATAAGTACTGCAAATCAAAATAAATTAAGATTTTAAGAAAATATGGCAAGTCATCTGCAAATTTATTAAACAATTTCTAATAACTTTCAAGTGTATATAGAGTAAATTTCATATGATGACACATGCAACTTTGTTAAAAAAGAATTCTAAATAAAAAATTACAAAATTAATTCAAATGTCCCTTCAAAAATATCACATTCTAAATTATTTTCCTTATTATCTTATATACAAAAGTATAATATATAAAATTAATAAATATTTTATTGGAAAAGTCATGCATTAATTGTTCACTAAAATATATGGTAATATTTTAAATATAAAAATAGGCATTGATTAAATAGACACAAAAGCAGGTAAATAATGAACCTATCATTGCAAATATATTTGTATTGATCTTAAACTTATATTAATTATATCAGATGTGAAATAATTAGCAATTAAAGATAAAAAGTTAAATTTAAAAGAAATAATAGCATGAAATATTATGTTGTATGTGTATATGTATAGATATGTATACATGTATATACACACAAAAAAAACACATAAATATGTGCCTGGATATAGCAAACCTTGTGAGAAAATTAAAATTTCATGGAAGCAAACCAGTATTAATATAATTTTGTAGGTATATACAGTAGTTTAAATCAGGAAGCAATTTTATGGACATGAAGGAAGAAGAGGAGGAGAAGATAGAGAGAGAAAAATATGCAAAAACACACACAATGGTAAATTATTTGTGAATTTGACTGCATTACAATGAAGAATTTTTTTTTCTCTAGAACCAAAACAAAGGCATTGAACTTGATATCTTAAACTACTTAAAATTAAACTTTAAAGACTAGAAAGCAATTCTGAAATGGAGTAAATACACATATCTTATTTTAAACACAGAAATATATTCTTCACATTTGGTATTGACTGAAAATAAAATGTATAATGACATGGTGCTGCACAAAATCAGTAGGATGGAGAAAATATATCTGGATGCACCAATTTGTAGTCAGGTGGATGTATTGCTTATTTGTGTGGATAAGTTGATGCAACTGCTTTGGAAAACCATTTGTTATTGGATTAGCTAAGACTTGTTTAGTTTGCAGTTAGGAATAAACTTTTAGTCACTGCTGACAGTCACAGTGATTATTTTCCACTTATGACACATGTTCTTTTTGCGTTTTCTATAGCTTTGCTATGTGTGATCTACATACAAAGAGCAGGCTCTTGGAGAACCCTATATATGGGATGTTAGTGATTGTCTTGGTGTATTTAAAAGATCCTATAAAGAAATACATATATTAGCTCTTAAATCCACACACATTACTTTTGCTCACATTTTATTAGGCAAAGTAGACTAACAAACTCAGTCTGCTATTAATGAATGGTGACTCTATTTACATATCTTAAAAAGGGTGCTACAGACAAGGCCACCTCAGAAGGGACATGAGATATTTTGAATTGTAGTGCAAACAAGAACTTATGTATTAAACTGTTGATACTCATGCTTGTCCCTGCATTGGCAGCTAGGATTACAATGATTGTAAGATGGAAGTAAAGGATATGAAAAGAAAAACACAGTAAACTTCTAGTATTCTGGATTATTTATACAACATTGAAACTATTTTTATAATTACTCATTGAAATCTAAATGGAAAATAATTATTTCTTCCTTTCAAATTAACAGCTTAAGGTCAGAATACCATGTTTAATATTGATTAAATTTTGAATGCTAAAGCTTTTTTAAAAACACGATTGAACATCTATAAATGTTTACCCAATTCCTTGAGTTTGCTTGTTTTAGTTTCCTATGCTGCTCAAGCAAATTCTTATGAAATGGGTCCACTTAAATTATATGAATTTATTAGCTTATCATTTTAAGGCTCAAAGAACTTCCAAATCAAAGCATTTTCAAGGGTGATGCTTTTTCCCCAAAAACAGTGGTGTTCTGCCTGGTTGGTGGAGATCCTTGGGCCATAGTTTGCCACATGGCAGCATCTCCTGGTCTCTCCCTTCTGTTCTGGGTTTTGTTGATGTTTGTTCTCTGGCAGCTCCATCTATGGCTTAATTTCCCTCTCTGAATTTCATTCTTCATTTAAAGGACTCCAGTAATAGGATTAAGACCCATTCTGATTATAGCAGGTTACATCTTGAAGTAACCACATCAAAAAGTCCAATTTACAAACCACAGGAATGGATTAACATTAAAAACATGTTTTTCTGGGATGCACACATTTCCAAACCAAAGCAATACTGCCTAAAACTTGAATTACATTTTGTCATGTTTACTGAAATAAATCAATTCTAATTTCATCAATATTCATTCTTTGGAAAGTGCAACCTTCCTGAAGTTAAAAAAGAAATTAAAAAAAAAAAACTATTATTTTAATTTACCTCTTCAGTTGATATCCAGTTTTCTAAGTATAAAATGAACACTTTCTAAGTATACAATTGTAAGTATACAATTCCAATATACAATGCTACAGATTAAAGATCACAGCTTCAGATGTCATCCATTAGAAACACAATATATTACTGAGAAAGTATGGGATAGTTTAATTAATATTTAATTTTCAGTTAGTGCTATTCAGTGGATATTCATATAGGATAAAAATAAATTTTGCTCCTCCTCAGTATATACAAATGATTTATATTAAAGGTCACTTAATGTCTCCATGACTTCAGGCTATTTGTCTTGTATTTCTGGTATTTTTTTTTATAAAAGAAACAAAATGCAATCTATAATGCAAAATATTTATTATTTGTTAGAAGAGTTTTGATAATTACTTTTCCTCAAACAATATAGAGATAATCCTGGATTATATAACAAATCAAGGAAATGTAACTGTCACAAAAATTATAGACAGAAAGTTCAGAGAAAAGAATTACAGACTAACATTAAAGTACATTAAAACTTTCAAGCTTAGAGCAATCCTATATATATGTATATACATGCATATTCATATACATATATACATATATATGCATATAAATACTAAGTGCAATAAAAACATTTGAAATACCTGAGTTTATAAAATATGTATGAGGATGTTGAGAAAAGAGAAATCTCAAACCCTAATAAGTGCTTCATTTGTTACAACCATTTTAAATTATAGTGTGGCATTGCATCAATTGACTTAGGCTGTGATATACTTGAGTGAACCCCCAATATTCGGTGGACAACTACTTATTCAGTATTTCTGTCCATTTTGTGTTGGACATGCCCTTTACTGTAGAAACCAGCCTAATTGAGAATCATCCACCTAAATGTCAAATAGAAAACAGATTATGGCAAAGTATAATGCTCTCTTTAATCCACATTATTCCTTTCTTTGTCACTTAGTATGAAAAAGCCTGATACATGGTCTAGCTTTATATCCATTGGAAATTGGTGCATTATCATGACATAAGGAGGAGCACTAAAAGGTTAAGTGTAATTCAATCATACTCTATTAAAGTTAAAGGTTTGTATAACCCAAACCCAATGGATATGCACTATGAGCAAGAGATAAGATTTTTCTATTTTTTGGCCACTTAGACAAAGGGTCTTAAATCCCTACTCCTTAAAGGTTACTAATGTCTTAATATTCTCCTTTGTCTGAACCATCACTTACCATTTCCTTGTGTCTGTGATAACATTTGCTGAAACCTGGACCTTTTTAAAAATGTGTGCTATCACTTGAATCCAGACCCTGAGACATCTGTTATTTAAGATTCCAGTTAATATTCTGTGTTGTGGTTCTGGCTTTTATAGTCCACTTTTGAATGAGGCATACAGCTTTAATACACATTCCAGTGCTATATCATTTTTGTGTCCTTAATTCTGCAATTGAGTCCTTAATCTACGGTTGTGTCTCAATTTTAATTACCTTATTTTGTGCAGAAATTGTAGAAACATGAATGCAAAGAAGGCAATTTTAATTCAGTTTTCTTATTCAAAAATTTCAATATTCCCTTCCAGGGTAGCAGAATTCTATAACTTGAAGTTCTCTCAAATGTGTAGGCACTTATTATGGCATTCACCCATGGTCTTTTCCAAAGGTTATTATTCCTTGACATCACTCAATGATATACAACATGTTATTCAAAACAATTTTAACAATGTGGAATATGAATTACACAAGAATATGAATTACACAATGCATGGAGTTGAAAAAATTAGAAGCAGATATAACTGCATATGAAACAGCAAATTAAACATGAAACATATGAAACAACAAATATATGCAGAGTACAAAACCCCAGATGGTTATTATGAGTAGGTTCAAATTCAGAACATATATCACATATAAATTAAACTTCATTCAAATAATTTTTTAAATTGTTTAATCAAGAAAAATCTGCTTGGGAACTCACAATATCTGTGGAACATTCTGCCTAGAGCATTGTTAATCTCTCTGTTCTGCAGGCTATAGATGATGGGGTTTATAAAGGGGGACACCATGGTGTAGAACATGGCCATGGGAAGATTTTTAAGAGAAGCTTTATTTGCAATTTGACCAAAGGCAGCATTAACCCCAGAAATTACAAACAAAGTGAGAACTGCCAACTGTGGGGTACGGGTGGCTAGGGCTTTATTATGGGCTTCCAGAGCATGCATCTTAAGCAACATTGAAAATATATCAATGTATGACTTAATCATAAAATCAGAACATACTAATGCAATAGAAACACTTAAGAGCTAAGGCCATTGACTCAGAAAACTGAACATCTGGAGATAAGATCCTCAAAATTTGAGCTATGTCACAGAAATATTGATGAATCACATTTGACTCTGTGAATGGAAGCTTGAACATGGTGCCTGTGTGGACACTGGCAAACAGCAACCCACTTGCCCATGAGACCCCAGATGCTTGTATGCACACATGCAGAGTCATGGTGAGCCCATAGTGCAGAGGGTTACAAATGGCAACATAGAAATCATAGGACATCACCACCAGGAAAGCTAGCTCTGTGCATACAAAGAGGACTACCAGGAAAATCTGGGTGGCACATGCTGCAAGAAAAATCAGCTTGGTGCCTGTCAGAGGATTCACAATCATTTTGGGCACAGTAACTGAAATGCAGCAAAGTTCTATGAGGGATAAATTGCCTATAAAAAAGTACATTGGATGATGTAAATGTGGATCACCTACCATGACAATAACAGTTAGAAGATTCCCAGGCAGTGCTCCCAGATACAACATTAGGAACATCAGACCTTGCAGGACTTGGAGCTCTCCAGAGGAAGAGGAATTCTGTGAAAATGGTGAGATTGTCCATGTTCCCTAATATTTTTCCATCTCCCTATAGTCAAAGTATAAAGCTATAATCATATACTAAAAACTCAGTGAAGACAATCTATACTACTCTCAAACAAAATTTTACCCTTGGTATCAATATGTGGTTTCTCATGAAGAATTCAGCTTAGAGAAATAGATACAAGTATTTGGAAACCAATCAATTCACATATTTCCCTTTTCACTTTCTTTCCTTAACTCTTCTTAAATATGTTAATTTCAACATTCATAGGATCAAATAATCCATACATTGAGTGATCTAAAATGAAGCTCATAAACCTTTCAGATATTGAGTCAGTTACACTATTTCAGTGAAATATCTTTTCAAAGTCAGCCTGGACATATGCAGGGATTATTTTCCATTTCCTTCCTTAGCAAATAATCATCTCAGATATGCTCTATAGCAGATTCTCTGCATCAGCCCATTTGTTTGAACACTGTACTGTGATTGTCTGCATGTACCAGGTGATTTAGATGTTTGCTTATATCTCCCAATCTTGGGCCAGCTGATTGAAAATCAGTTTCTGTAACACAGTTTATGAATGCTTCTGAAAGTCTTCTCAGAATCATTTTCATCGTGGTGACCAGAGGGAACAGTTGTTACCACTACTTCACTTCAGTTGTTCTATAACACGAGTGTGAGCCCTTGCTCTCCTCCTAAACAGCAACATCAATTAAAGATTTCTCTTAAAATCGAATTAATTCCAGGTTCCTGTTGCAGTGTTTACCACAGTTCCCTACCTTTCTTTGCAATTTACCTTGTAACTGCACACAGTGCCTAAGAAAATAATCCCACCTGAATTCACTCCTCCACAAAGGAAGATTCCTTTCATCAGTAATGAATTCCAATATTTGATGAAGACCCATATTTCTGTCCAAGCATCTTGCCTACAGATTTTCTAGATTTTACTGAAATGTCCTCCCTCCCAATAACCATTGTAGCCACACCATTTTCCTTTTGAAACATACCAAAATATAAATAAATATTATTTCAATCTTAATTATCCTTTCAATTCTAAAACTAATTACCTTGAGAAGTCTCTGTTTAGAACTATTATTTTTTATATGTGGAAAACATAGAAAAGTGGGATAGTAAGAATAAAAATGTTAGAGACTGTATATTTATTTATTCTTTATATATATAATCCATTTGTAATTATAAACATATACAATGGTTCGAATCTTATGTAGACAATAATAGTTATATTTTACTTCCATTAATTATGTTCATATTAATTTCTAGCACGTTTGCAATATATTTTGGCAAATTGTTTTTCTATAATAACCTCTTGATTATGAGTATTTCTTCTATCACCCACAATATATAAAGAGGAAGAGAATGTCTTTTAAGCAGAGATTTTATTAAATATTAAAATAATACTCAGTGTTTACATTGACATTTAGTTACTTGTTAAACATAACAAAAGTTCCAGATGATTTTTAAAATGCCTTTATCAAAGCATGCATTGTTATTTATCCTTAGAAGTTTCGCTCCTATCCTACATGTCTTTAGATTGCATTTTTCTACTTATTCTGTACAAATTCCCAAGTATCCCTATGCTACATTTATCATAAATCTTGTAAGTTCAGCTTGCATCATGATGTTTATTTTTTGTTTGTTTTTTTTTTTCCAATGAGAATATAACTGGTGAATTTTTTTTTCCTTTCTTTTTTTTTTATTATGGGTAAAAATCAAAATTCTCACAATACATACAAACATTTGCAAAATGATATATAAATATATATGCATATATGTGTATTTGCTTACAAAAATGTTATTTATATATATATGTATACATATATTTTAAGAGGTGCTTAGATTACCCAAAATATTACACAGAACCCACTGGGATTCCCATGTTGCCTACCTCCCACACCTCCCACCACATCCCACACAAACATCTCTCACAAGTGTGGCCCACCACCCTCAATGAACTTACACATCCTGGAGCCTTGCCACCAACCATAGACCACAGTTCACACTGTAGACCACACTCTCTCCCACTCAGTTCTGAGTGGTGTGTGCTGATTTAAAATGGCCTACATCTGTTGCCACAACTGTACTCAGGACAACCTCCAAATCCCAAAGAAGCCCCTGTATTTCAACTGCTCATCCCCTCCCTACCCCAAAAGTGTCAAGTGGCCACTGGCTCCACCTCATTGTTATAATTTCTTGCATTGCTAGAATCACCATGTGTGAACAAGAGAATACCATCAAGTCCACTCTAGTCCATAGTTCTTCCCCCAATCCTGAGGGGACTGGGATGGTGATGTCCACTCCAACTCCAAGTGAGAGAGGACTTATATCCCATGTATATGGTGGGTGGGATGATCCTGCCTGCAGATGCAGGCCCTCTCCATTCCCTGGGATGACCATTTCCCATCGTTGTCTCCTCACCAGGTGACTTGGATGAGTCCATTGAGCTGTAGGGTAGGAGTTGCAGCTCCACCTAGATTTCATGCACACCTGGCACATAGGTAGGCGGGAGGCTCCAGTCTCTGGAAGTATACCTAAAAACTCCAGCATCACATATAGGTTTGAATAGAAGGGACTGGTGAACCATGTGCAGGGAAGACTTATTTGAGTCTAATTCTGTCACTCTCAGAAGCACAGATTCCAAAATAGAACCCACTGATAAGGCATCAGTCTCTGGGGCTATCCCCCCTTATATAGGACCAGGGTGTCTCCGGAGCTCTCAGGAACCCCTCTGAGTGGGGTGATAGGTACTTAGATGTTCTATGAGCTCCTACTGAGGTGTGCGTAAGAGTTACCTCTGGGATGACCTCCCGACTCTCTTTGAAGTCTCTTAGCCACTTGAACTCATTTGTCTTTACCATTAAATTATAACCTTGGGGATAAGAGGGAGAGAGATTTTGGGGTTTATCTCTGCTCCTTAGTATATAAAGGAAACTTAGAAATCATTTTCTTTACAATTTTAAGTAGTAGAAATAACGTAAACACTTATCCCTCATCAATTGTTAAACACATGAAATAAATATATATAATAAAAATCTATGTAGAGCATATCTTGTTCCTAATATCTTACAAATAACTATTAGACGTTGCTCATAAATAAAAACTCACTGGATATCTCAACCTATCCATTGTTATATATAGGACTTTTTGATTACAAGGGTTGATTTCTATGAAATGCTATGGTAACTCTCTTCTGCCTCTGAATTTCTTGGCTAAACATTACATTCTGGTTCAAGTAATATTAAATTCATAATGGTTGTTCTAATTCAATATCTTGGCAATTTATATATTATTTTACTTTCAGTATCTGTAAAATATCAGGTACCATTTTTCAAACTAATCACCTATTAGAAACAGAATGAGAAATATTCAAACCCTATATGAGCATCAACTTATCCATGAAATAAAAATAATTATGTTAATTACCTTGACATTTTTAATTAGCCATTTTAAAGAAATACATGAGTTAAATCATACAAATATACCTAAGAAACAAGGAAACAAGTCTATTATCTATAACATGAATAATACTTTTGCTCAGGTATATAGACTTCCCAAAAATTGTCTACCTCATTCTTCCAGGACTAAAATTCAAGGAATGATTTCTCAGGGAAACTCATGTTTACCTGTAATCATAGGAACAATTGTGCTTCTAGATTCCTTATAAACATGAGCATTCTTTAGGAAGGACACTTATGTGTCATAACTCTCAGGTACCCTGGGGAGCTAGTGACTTCAACCTACAGAGAGGCAAGTTTTCTTAGACTATTATTGTTAAGGGTTCTTTGGTATTCTCTAGAGATTAGATAAATTCATAATAGTGTTTAGGACAAGTTAGCAAATAATATTTTGTTTACAAAAGAGAAGTAATCAAAAATGTTTCATAGTCATTGTTGATTCAATATATTTAAAAATTTTAAGTTTATAAATATAATTATTTACATTACAATATATCAATAAATCATGCAACCCCAATAAAATTGTATTTTATGAGGGTGTGAATTAACATTATAAGGTGAAGGCAAATCATATACTATTTAAAATTATCAACACCACAGAAAACAGGCAAATATTGACCAATAGTTATTAAATTAAAGAAAATGGCATATATTTTAGCATGGATTTTTCAATGAAAGCAAATAAAAGAGGTTAAATTACAAAGTGGGACTATTAGCAGATGTGCTTTGAGGAGATACTCACACATGGGATTTGACCATAATGTCAGGTACCCCTCAAATTGTGAGTTACTACCTCCACAGGCATATCGGAGGAAAGTTGCCCATTTGTCACTTTTCTGAAAATGCTTTTTAATAGCTGCCAGTCAGGAGAGTATCAGTGTACTGGAGAGGTTAAAGAGCTCTAAGGAATGTCTTGGAAATGAAGGCTGAAAAATCGAAATCTCCACATACCACTACAGGAAATCAACACAATTATGAATGAAAGTTAGTAGGGAACATTTGGTGATGAGAAAAGTTAAATCAATGAAAGCAGAAATCCCCCTTTACTTAGGACAGGAAATTTTTGACTTTACCAGAGCTGGGAATGCTCAGCAAGGATTTCACAAAGCCTCAGCAGATCTTTACCTACTTTCATAATAACTCCATGAGATCAGCCTTTCTATGAGTATTTTAGACAAAAAGCAGAACTCTGAAGGATTTCTCCATTTGAGAGAGGCTACAATAATTCTCTGATATTACAAGAATAATATAGGGTGGATTAAAGTCCATAGGGACCTGGGCAGATTTGCTATCTGGAGAGCAGTATTAGGAAGCATGATGCCCTGGCATCTGATAGAGCCAGACCTTTATAGTCATAGAAATATAACCCTCAAAAGAGGGTAACATTAGGCAAAATACACTCAAAGTTATACCATCTAAAGCTATTTAAAATACTGCAGAGAATGATTTAATAGAACTTACATGATTCATAAAAGATGAATCTCATGTTTTTTGAATCCAGGGCCCTTTTACATTCTAAAGAACTATTGAAAATCCTTAATAACTTGTATGCATGGAAAATTAACATATTAAGAATTAAAAGTGACACATATTTACATAATTATCTAATTATTAAAATAAAAAATGTTGTTTTAATAAGATCTTAATTTTTCAAAACAAATCAGTCCACTGTCAAGTGTCTTTTCCTAATTTCAAAAATATATTCCCAAAATCAAAATAAATTGAGATGAGAGAAATGGATTAATCATTTTGAAAATCTCTTTAATCCCAGCTTACTAGGAAATAGCAGAATTCTCCTATATGCTCTTTCATTCATTAAAATACAATGTACTGGTTTGCTTGAAGAAAATATGAAGAAAATATTACATTCCACAGATACATGCTTAGAAAAAAAAGGAATATTTGACTAGTTATTTAAGATAATTATATATATTCTTCTTTAATAATATTTTTTTACACCAAATAGCAACAAGTGGTGATTTCTTAAAGAAGATTGGAAGCTGAAACCATATTAATAAACTTCATATTCTACCAGTGTTAAATCCATTATATATATATATTGTGGGTAAAAATCAAAATTTTCACAATACATACCAACATTTGCAAAATGACATATAAATATATATGCATATATGTGCATTTGCTTACAAAAATGTTATATATATATATATTTTAAGAGGTACTTAGATTACCCAAAATAATACACGGAACCCACTGGGATTCCCATGTTGCCCACTCCCACACCTCCCACCACATCCCACACAAACATCTCCCACAAGTGTGGCACACCACCCTCAATGGACTTACACATCCTGGAGCCTTGCCACCAACCGTAGACCACAGTTCACACCGTAGACCACACTCTCTCCCACACAGTTCTGAGTGGTACATTTAAAATGGCCTACATCTGTTGCCACAATGGTACTCAGGACAACCTCCAAATCCCAAAGAAGCCCTTGTATTTCAACTGCTCGTCCCCTCTCTGCCCCAAAAGTGTCAAGTGGCCACTGGCTCCACCTCATTTTTATAATTTCTTCCATTGCTAGAATCACCATATGTGAACAAGAGAATACCATCAAGTCCACTCTAGTCCATAGTTCTTCCCCTAATCCTGAGGGGACTTGGATGGTGATGTCCACTCCACCTCCAAGTGAGAGAGGGCTTATATCCCATGGATATGGTGGGTGGGATAATCCTTTCAGTGGGCTTTACCCATGCATAATTCCGTAACATCAAAGTAGTATTCATCTGAAAAATATTAGCTCACAGAGTGATGCATATCTTACAGATATGACCTATTTCATTTTACAATACCAAAATAAACCATTTATTAAAATCACCAGCAATCCTCACAGACATGTTTTTAAGTATTGGGAAGTTCTCAAGCTCATGTTAGGATACAAGATTTTCTAAAATCTATTTTTCATATGGAACTCAAATTTTATTATCGGCAATTAATTATGGCATTTTTAAAAATTAGAGCATTTGTCCATTTACAGAAAATAATGCAGAAAGTAGAGAGTTCCCATATACCCTCACATGAAATGTTCCCTCTTATGGACATTTTACATTTGAGATTATTTAAAGCTTCTGTTTCTTTATTGATTTTCTCTCTAGATATTCCATCCATTATTGAAAGTGGTATATTGAAAGCTACTATTACTTAGAACCATCTACTTATCCTTTTAAATATGTCAATATTTGTTTCATGTACTTTGGGGATGTTAGGTGCTAATGTATTTATAATTAAGTCTCCTTGAAATAATCACTTTATCAGTATATAGTGTTCTCTTCTGTCCTCTGTTAAATTTTCAAAATTAGATCAGTATAATTTACAGAAAAGTCAAACAGAAAGAAGAGTGTTCTGATATAACCCCCCCCACACACAAGTATTTTCCCATTATTAAATGTTTGCATTAATTTCATGTCTTTGTACACTTGAAAAAATATTATAATTATAATGTTAACTATTGTCCATATATACACTTTTCCTGTAGCCCTGCCACCCACCTTTTCATTATAAATGATACTTATTTTGTCTTTAGATACTGTATATCCAAAGGCATAGATTTATCATTACTTTTTATGTGCTTACATGACTTAACTTGTAGAAAATAAGTGGATTCACAGGTCAAAAATACAATAAAATATGTACACGTATAAATTTATTAGAGAATTGTAAGTTTACAAATAAATCATGCATAAAATATAGGATTCCTGTGCACCACCCCATCACCAACACCTTGCATTTGTGTGGAACATTTGTTACAAATAATATTAGCACTTTTAAAAAAATAATTGTTCTATGTTTTAACAATAGTTACCTTTGTTACAAATGATGAAAGAGTTTTAAAATAGTTCTATCCATTGTCCATTATTTACACTAAGTTTTTTCCCCAAACATCACCCTCTTATTTTCACATCATATTAGTATGGCATATTTGTTATAATTCATGAAAAAATATTCTTGTCTTACTATTAACTGTAGTCTGTCATCTACAATAAGGTTCACTGTGTTGCTCAGTCCTATGTTTTATCTTTTAATTTTTATTCTATTAATATATACATCCTAAAGTTTATTCTTTATACCACATTCAACTTCATAATTCAGTGCTGGTGATTACACTAATGTGCTACCATCATCAACTTTATAATTTCCAAACCTTTACCATCAGCCTAAATAAGAATTCTGTAAAGGGTAAACACCCACTTCCCATTCTAAAACCCTAATCTTTCTCCTGGTAGCCTATATTTTAGATCCTAACTCTATGAGTTTGCTTATTATGATTAGTTCATAATAGTGAGGACACTATTTGTCCTTTAGAGTCTGCTTTATTGCACCCAAAATAGTGTCTCCAAGGTTCATCCAGGTTGTCAAGTGCATCAGGGCTTCATTCCTTTTTACAGCTGAATAAATTTCATTTCATGAATATAACGTATTTTGTTCATCCATTCATTGCTTAATGGGCATTTGGGTTGCTACAATCCTTTGGCTATTGTGTGTGATGCCTTTATAAATATCGGAGTGCAAATATCTGTTTGCATCCCTGCTTTCAGTTCTTCTGGGTATATTCCTATTATCAGGATAGCCAGATCATAAAGAATTGCTGTAGTCAGCTACTTGAGGAACTTCCATCTGTCTTCCTTAGTACCTGCAGCATTTTACATTTCCACCAACAAAAGGTGAGTGTTCCTATTTCTCCATTTCCTCTCCAACACATTTAGTTTTTAGTTTCTTGAGTTTTTTTTCTTTTTAAACACTGACATTTCTTCTACATGTGAAATTATTTTTCTTTTTTTTTTTTATGTACCAGTCTGGGGGGGGCACATTGGCTCCCCTGAGTTGTTTATTCTCTTTGTTTGGCATGTTGTCTTTTAGTTTGTTTTTAGGAGTCATCAAGAACCAAAATTGGGACCTCTCATTTGGGAAGCAGATGCTCAACCACTTAAGCCACATCTCTTCCTCTTATGTTGTTTATTTTTTAAGTCAATTTTATTGATAACTATTACTAAAGTGTACAATTTAACCAAAGTGTACAATCAATGGTATTTGGTATAATCACATAGTTGTGCATTCATCACTTCAATAATTATTAAAGCATTTTCATTATTTCAATAATAATAATAAAAACAGAAAAACAAGTAAATTCTTCCCTTTTCAATCTGTTTCCTAAGCAATACATAGTTGTTATTTCTGGCTATTTTTGCAAAATTATTTATTTGTTTATTAAGCACTTCTATTGAGATACATTCACATACCAGATGTTCCATCCAAAGTGTATAATCAATGGCTTTAGTATAATCACAATGTTGTACATTCATCATCTCAAAAATTTTAGAACAATTTCATTACTTCAAAAAGAAAGATTCCACAGCCCTTAGCATTCTTTCCTCAACCCTACATAGCCACTAATCTAATTTCAACTTTATAACTTGATTTATATTTATATTTTTAATAAATGGAATCAAACAATATGTAGTACTCTGTCTCTGGTCTCCTTCAGTTAGGATAATATTTATTTTTTTGACTGATATTACCATGTTATAGTATAACCTACATTTGTTCAGACTGAAAGAAAAATGGTCTTATATATGAAATTTTATCCATATTCATATTTCACATAATATATTTAATTCATAGTAGGGCAATAATACAGTATTTGTCCTTTTGTGTCTGGTTTGCTTCTCTCAACTTAATGTCCTCCAAGTTCATCCATGTTGTCTTGTTTCACAAATTCATTTCTTCTTACTGCTGCATAATATTCCATTGTGTGTATACTCCACAATTTTTTAACCATTTATCATTTGATGTTCACCTGGGTTTTTTACAAGTATTGTCTATTGTGAATAACACCACTAGGATCATGGGTGTGCAGATGTCTGTTCACGTCAATGCTCTCCGTGCTTCTGGGTATATCCATAGCAATGAAATTGCTGGACTCATAGCAAGTCTATATTCAAATTTCTTAGGAACTGCCAGTCTTCCACAGTAGCTGTACCATTCTAAACTCCCACCAACAGTGAATAAGCATTCTTATCTCTCCACATGCTCTCCAACATTCACAGTTGTCTGACTTTTTAATAGCCTCCTGTCTAATAGATGTGAAATGGTATATCAATGTAGTTTTATTTGCATTTTCCTAATCAAAAGTGATGTTGAACATATTTTCATGTGTTTCTTTGCCATTTGTATTCCTTCTTTAGACAATTGTCTTTTCAAGTCTTTTGCCCATTTTTTATAAAATTTATTTTTATTTTTATTTTTTTTAATGTATTGAAGTATATCACTCATACATGAACATACATAAACAATAAGTGTATTGTAATAGTTGCCACCTTACAAAACAAACATACATAACATCATACAGGGCTCTCATACCTCATCCTACCACCAATACCATGTATTATTGTGAAATATTTTTAACTAATGATTAAAGAGCATCCTCAAACTATTACTACTAACCAAAGTATTTTACCCCAACCCCCCATTATTATTATTATTTTTATCATTTATACATGAACATATATAAACAATAAGTGTTTAGAAAAAGTTGTGAACTTACAAAGCAAACATTCATAACATCACACAGGGGTCCATACAACAATCCTCCAACACCTTGAATTGTCATAATATATTTGTTACAAATTATGAAAGAATATTGTCAAAATCTTACTACTAATTATAGTCCTGAACTTACATTTGGTGTATTTTCCCTGAACACACCCTATAATTATTTTTTAAATATATTTTTATGACAGAAGTTGTAAACTTACAAAACAATCTTGCACATTTGCAGAATTCCTAAACAGCACCCCTCTATCAACACACCGCATCCTGGTGGAATATTTGTTACAGATTATGAGATCGCATCATTCAATTAGTACCAGGTCCACAGTGTACACTTGGCACACATTTTCCATACTTCCTCTTTATCAACACAGTACATCTTTGGCATAGATGCAAGAATATTTCATTATTACTATTAACCACATTCCATAGTTAACTCCAGTTGTATTTTTCCCATGCTTCTCCACATTCCCACCACCCTGCAATAATGATGTGTATCTGCTCTAGCTCACAAAGGACACTCTTGCATCTGTACCATCAACAACAATTCTCATCCACCTCTGAGTTTACTGTGCTATTCGGTCCCTCTAGCTTTCTGTCAATTGGCATTTACTTCCCTAGACTACCATTTTCAGCCACATCCCCATTTATAAACCAGCTGTTACCCACTCTGTGTTACCAGCAACTCTGCACATTTCCACACTTTTACAGTAAAGCTAATTAAAACATCTACATACATTAAATATCAGTACTCTTCTTATCTCCTTTAAAAATCCATCACCTACTGCCAAGTCTTGAAGATATTTTCCTACATTGTCTCCTAGCAGCTTTATGGCTCTGGCTTTTATATTTAGGTTTTTAATTCATTTTGAGTTAATTTTTGTATAGGGTGTGAGAAAGGAGTCCCTTTTCCTTCTTTTGCCATGAATATTCAATTTTCTCAGCACCATTTGTTGAATGGACTTTTCTGCCTGAGCTGGGTGGGTTTGAAAGGCTAGTCAAAAATCACTTGACCATCGATGTGAAGGTTTGTTTTTTAACCATCAATTCAGTTCCATTGGTCTATGGTCTGTCTTTATACCAGTACCATGCTGTTTTTACCACTGTATCTATGTAATATGACATAAAGTCCAGAAATGAGAGTCTTCCAATTTTGCTTTTCCTTTTATACGATATTTCTAGCTATTCAGGACCCCTTACCCTTCCAAATAAATTTGATAATCATGTTTTCCATTTATTTTAAAAATGCTGGTGGGATTTTTATAGGAATTGAATTGAATCTGTATATCAACTTGAGTAGAATTGACATCTTAATGATATTTAGTCTTTCAATCCATAAGCATGGAATGTTTTTCCAATTATTTAGTTTTTTTATTTTTTTTATTTCTTTTAACAATGAGTTTTAGTTTTCTGAATTCAAATGCTTTACATCATTGGTTAAGTTTATTCCTAAATATTTGGGTTTTATCTGTCATATTTTATTTTCACCACTCTTTTGACACTTTCAGTTACTTTTATTGATATAATCATCATTTCTAGACTCTCTTCCAGGCCTCTCTCTCCTTTTGTTTCTTTTCAGGCTTTGCACACCCTTTAGCATTTCCTGCAAAGCAGGTCTCTTGGTTACAAACTCGATCAGTTTCTGCTTATCTGTGAATATTCTAAAATCACCCTCATTTTTGAAAGATTCTCTTGCCAGATATAAGATTCATGGCTGGAAGTTTTTCTCTTGTAATATCTTATATATATCATACCACTGTCTTCTTGCCTCCATGGTTTCTAGTAAGAAATCAGCACTTAATCTTATCAAGTATTTCTTAAAAGTTATGCATTGCTTTTCTCTTGCTACTCTCAGAATTTTCTCTTTGTCTTTGGCATTTGATATTCTGATTAGTATGTGTCTTGGAGTTGGTCTATTCAGATTTTTTTCAGATGGGAGTATGTCATGCTTCTTGGACATGGATATCTATGCCCTTCAATAGGATTTGGAGATTTTATACCATTATTTCTTCAAATATTCCTTCTGCCCATTTTCCGTACTCTTCTCCTTCTGGGAGGCCCATGACAGGTACGTTTGCATGCCACTTGCTGTCCTTTAATTCCCTGAGACCTTGTTCAAGTTTTTCCAATCTTTTCTTCATCTGTTCTTTTGTATGTTCACTTTCAGAGGCCATTTCTTCAATCTCACCAGTCCTTTCTTTTGCCTCCTCAAATTTGCTATTATCTGATTCCAGTGTATTTTTAATTTCATTTATTGCACCTCTCATTCCCATAGGATCTGCTATTTTTCTATGTATACTTTCAAATTCTTTGTGCTCATCCAATATCTGCTTAATATCCTTAATTTCTTTAGCCATCTCATTGAATTCATTAAGGAGATTTCTTTGAACATCTATGATTAGTTGTCTCAACTCCTTTATGCCATCTGGTGGCTTATCTTGTTCCATTTACTGTGCCACATCTTTCTGTTTCTTGGTGTGGATTGTAATTTTTTATTGCTGTCTTAGCCTCTGGCTTACTAGAATATTTATTCTGGCTGCAGTTTTTCTCTTTAGTTTAGGGCTTCCTGCCCTTTCTCCCTTGCTGGTTGTGTATTAGGAGCCAAGGATGTACTTGGTGCTCTAAGCTGAGGAGGCTCAAGCTACCCTCATTGCCCTGGGGACCAATGAAGCTGCTCCCAACTTTCTTCTTTGCCAGGAGTAGGGACAGAGCCACAGCTGTGTGGAATATTCCAAGTCATGCAGGCCTAGACTGTAGTTGCCCAAGGCAACTGATGAACCTTCAAGTCCCTTTATACCCTGCCTGGGGAAGGGATGGAACTGCAGGTGCAGGCAGCAATCTATGCAGTGCAGGTCCAAGATGACCACAGTTGCCGCAGTAGAATTCTGATTATTCAGTCTGCACCAGCTAAATGTACCTGCAGTTACCTGAATACACTGATGCAGGGCCCATCAGCTTCCTCTCTGCTAGAGGTGGGGCTGAAGCCTAGGCTAGGGCTGCAGGCCAATCTCAGTGAAAGAAACCTGTCTCTACCATCACTGTGATTTTCAGTCAGCCTGGCTTCCATTCATGCTGGGGGTGGAGTCAAAATGGGGGCTACTTGCCTTCTGATTTTGACAGGCTCAAACTTTAGCTGTTCTTAGGGTTGTACTTTAGCCAGACTAATTTACTAAGCAGTAGCTGAAATCAGTGGCCAACTGTGTCTTCCTTCCCTGTTTTGGGGATATGGAGCTTCCAATTCCTGCCACAGAATAACTCCTGGGGTGGCTTGTGCTGCCAAGGTAAGATGATCATCAGCTTCTGCGGCCTGGTCTGTAATTTCCTAGAGAAATTCCCCAGCTTCCTCCCTGCCCGAGATGGGCCTGTGGTTTGGGCAAGAGTGGTTATCTGATCTAGATGTAAAAAAAGCTGGTCACTACCAGCACTGTGATTTTTCAGTCAGCCCTGCTTCCCCTAGTGTCAGGCATGGCTGCCACCAGCCTCTTTCTGACTTGGACAGGTTCAAACTTTAGCTGTTCTTAGGATTATACTTTAGCCCACTGAATTTACTAATCATTAGCTGAAGTTGGTGTCCAACCATCTCTTACTCGCCCGTTTTGGGAAGTGGAGCTTTCAATTCCAGTTCCGGAACAGCTCCCAAGGTGGCCTTTGCCTCCAATGGAGGATGGGTACCGGCCTCCGTGGCATGGAGTGCTCTACTTTATGAATCTTCTCGGCAGAAGGGCAGTCTCCTCTTTTCATTCTTTCAAGGATGTTGCAGGATGCACTTCTGGTCTCCTAGAGCCCCCAAACAAGTGTTGTAGATAGCTCTGGGAGATCACCAACCACCTTGTAGCAAGAGCTGATTCTGGAAGCTCTTTACTCTGCTGCCATCTTGCTGGTTGTCCCTTTTGCCCATTTTTTAATCAGATAGTTTGTCTTTTTATTTTTGAGGTGTATTCTCTCTTATATATCATGTATATTAATCCCTTATCAGATGTGTGACTGGAAAATATTTTCTTCCATTGAGTCAGCTGCCTTTTCACCATTTTGACATGTCCTTTGAGATGCAAAATTATTAAATTTTGAAGAGGTCCCATTTGTCTATTATTTATTTTCTTGCTAGTGCTTTGGGAGTGAGGTTTTAAGACACAAGATCTTGAAGATGTTTTCCTACATTTTCTTCTAGGATTTTTATGGTTGTTATTTTTATATTTAGGTCCTTGATCCATTTTTGTTCATTTTTCTATAATATGTGAGAAAAGGATGTTGTTTCTTTCTTTTGGATATGGATATCCAGTTCTCTCAGCACCATTTGCTGAATAGACTATTGTGGCCCAGCTGGGTGGGCTTAAGTGCCTTGTCAAAAATCATTTGACTGTAGATGTGAGGATCAATTTCTGAGTTCTTTATTTGATTCCATTGGTCAATCTTTCCATCCTTATGCAAGTACCATGCTGTTTTTTTACCAGTGTAGCTAAGTAATATGCTTTAATGTCAAGAAGTGAAAGTCCTCCAACTTTGTTCTTTTTAAAGATATTTTTGACTATTTAGGGCCCTTTACACTTCCAAATAAATTTGATTTTTGGCTTTTCAGTTTCTGCAAAAAAGGCTTTTAAATATTTATTGTGATTGCATTGAATCTGTAAATTAGTTTGGTTATAATTGACATCTTTATGATATTTAGTCTTCCTATCTATGAACACAGAATATCCTTCCATTTATTTAAGGCTTCTTTGGATTCTTTTAGCAATGTTTTGTAGTTTTCTGAATGCAGGTCCTTTATGTTCTTTATTAAGTTTATTTCTAAATATTTGATTGTTTCACTAGCTATTATAAATGGAATTTTCTTCTGATTTCCTTCTCAGATTGCACATCAGTAATGTGTAGAAACTCTGTTGATTTTTGCATATTAATTTTATATCCCTCCACTTTGCTGAACCCATATATTAATTCTAGTAGCTTGTTGTTGATTTTTCAGGATCCTCTAGATATAGGATCATGTCATCAGTGAATAGTGAAAAGTTTACTTCTTATTTTCCTATTTGGGTGCCTTTTATTTCTTTGTCTAGCCTAATTGCTCTAGTCAGAACTTCTAGCACTATAATGAATCATAATGGTGACAGTGTGCATGCTTTTCTTGTGCTTTCTGTCTTTCAATACTAGCTGTAGGTTTTTCATATGCACTTTACCATATTGAGAAAACTTCCTTCTGTTCGTATGTTTTGGAGTGTTTTTTTTTTTTATCAAGAAAGGGTGCTGTATTTTATCAAATGCCTTTTCTCCATAAATCCCGAGGGTCATGTGATTTTTCTTCTTTAATTTATCAATGTGGTTTATTACACTAATTGATTTTCTTGTGTTAATCCACCCTTGCATATTTGGGATAAAGCCTATTTGATCATGGTGTATAATTCTTTTAATGTGCTTTTGGATTCTGTTTACAAGTATTTTTTTTGAAGATTTTTGCACCTACATTCATTTGAAATATTGGTCTGTAATTCTTATTTGTGATTTTTGATGGGCATTTCCTTAATAGCTAGTGATCTTGAGTATCTTATCATGTGCTTTTAAGCTATTTCTATATCTTCTTTGGAGAAATGTCTGTTAAAGTCTTTTCCTCTTTTTTAATTTGGGTTGTTTATATTAATGTTGTGTTCTAAGATATCTTTATATATTCTGGATATTAAACTCTTAATGCATATGTGGTTTCCAAATATCTTCTCCCATTTAGTAATTTGCCTTTCCACTTTCTTGACAAATTACTTTGATGCACAAATGTTTTTAACACTGGGGAGTTTCCATTTGTCTATTTTCTTTTTGTTGCTTGTGTTTGGGTATAAAGTCTGAGAAAAACACAAGATCTTGATGATGCTTCCCTATATTTTATTCTAAAAGTTTTATAGTCCTGGTTCTTATATTTAAGTATTGATAGATTTTGCATTAGTTTTTGGATATGGTGTGAGAGGGGTCCTTTTTCATTCTTTTGCGTATAGATACTCAATTTTCCTAGCACCATTTGTTGAAAATACTATTTTACCTAGTTTAGTAGACTTGGAATCTAAGTCAAATATCAGTTGGCCATAGGTATGAGGGTCTATTTCTGAACTCTTAATTTGATTCTGTTGTTCTATATATCTATCCTTAGGTCAATACCTTGCTTTTTAGAGCCTGCATCATTGACATATGCTTTAAACTCAGGAAGTGTGGGTCCTCCAACTTCATTCATCTTTCTCAAAATGTTTCTGGGTATTCCATGCCCTCTCTCCTTCCAAATGAATTTTATAACTGGTTTTTATACTTCTGCAAATTAGGCTGTTAAAATTTTGCCCTTATCTTTCAGACAGAGAATCCAGGGAGCAGAAATAAAGGGGGCAAAACAGCAGCTATGAGCTTACCTTTTCCTCCCTCCTCTGATGCCCACTTTGCAGACCACAGATTGCAGGTGGACTCAGACAATGGCATCTTACCCTCACATGTTTCTTTGTCTACATCTACTAAAAACCCTTCCTTTCTTTGTTTGTTATATGCTAGCAAAACTACCAAGATTCCTGGTCATTTACATTGTATTACTCTAGTGCTTCCTTGAAAGAGCTTGCAATCAACTACATAGCAGACCTTTGTCTACAGGGAAAAAAAAAAAAAAAAAACCTTAAATGAAAAGTAAGGTTACTATAAAATCTTGCTCCTTCTGTCAATTTCACAACCATTGTGAAACTGAAAGCTCAAGAAAGGGTCAAATATATGCCCACATGGTCCTTTAAACATCTTCAGATAGAATTCATACAGTCTCCACACCCTTCAACTTCAAATTTACATTGAATTACAAATAAACTTTTTGTGAGATGTTTATGAAAATCAAAATCAAACTTTAAGGATCCTCACAGGAAGATATGGGAGTCATCAGGGACCCTTAGCATATTCCAGTCTGCAATTGGATGCTGTGGCTAGGACATACCCAGCCCTCTAAAGGCAGTAGCTGCTGCTGTCAAATTAGTAGAGGTGTCAGCTGATTTGGCCCAAGGGCACACTTTGTGGTTAAAAGAGCCACACATTGCCAATTTCTAATCTCAGGAAAAACCCAGCATATGTCAGCTCAAAGCCTGACCTTTTATAAAATCCTATTCTGTCTTTCAAATATCTAAATCCTCCACAGTAATACTTTAAATCCAGAACTGTATTGCCCCTGCCTGAAGATGGGTTGCCTCAAGATTGTGAAATTGTTGTTTCTGTTATAATCACCACATCCAGACTTAACCAAAAAAAAATAAAAATAAAAATAAAAAATAAACCAACAAAAAAGCCTTGATTAACCTAGACTTTATCTTATTTGTAGAAGTGCAATATCTTAAAACAGATAAATGTGAGTCAAGTTATGAGGTAACATTTATGGTAGAAGAAATAAAAGATCAACAAGCTCCTAGACTCAACATAATCTACAAAATTGAGGTAAAAAATGTAAGTAGAGATGGCCTTTTAACTAAAGGAAATATTTTAATATTTATACTTACAATAGATATGCATTTGGAGTAATTTATGACTTTGCAATTTTTTTTATAAGCAATGGAGCTTTCTGAAGTCATTAAGAACAAAATAAAAAATGGTAAATAAGTATTTGAACTAATAGAAGCATTGTAACCACTTAAAATGGTTTTAAAAAAAGAAAATTTCTGTGATTCAAATGCTGGCTCACACTCATAGATTTGAGCAGGAATATAAGAAAAATGTCAAACTAGCAACTCAAGAAATGATATACGGAAAACAAGACTTTTTCCTTGAATAATGTATCTCATAAGACCACTCCAAATGAATTAGCTAATAGTCAGAAAAGTGCTTCAGATTTTGAAAAAGAGAAATAGTGTCAACAGGTTACAAAATAAATTATTGGAGTGGACTCTTGGAAGAAACAGTTGGTGTCCTGGTTGCCCCAGATTTCCTAAAAGAAACTACATGTGAGCACTTCATGAAATTACCCATTATGGAATATAAAAGAAATGTAAAAGGTGACAACATAATACTGGCACGCAGTCTTTGATAAGACAGTTCAGAAAACAATAATCAAAATCATAAATGTCAACCATATAATCCAAGCTAAATCATTATATATGCATCACTGAAAGCTTCACCTCCTCCTTTGTGGACAATTTGAACACTGGCAGATGGACTTTACCAACTTGTACTTTCAATGGGTTATAACTATATATATCACATGGTTTACATGTTCTCTGAATGGGTTGAGGCATTTCCATGTCACAAAAGAATGCTATAAATATAGGAGAAAAGTTATTAGAAAATGTTTATACAAGGTGGGGAGCACCATTTGAATTCTCAAGCTACCTGGAACTCACTTCACTTGAAAGGTTATAGAAAAGGGTGTTGAGTGATTCCCATCAGTAACACCTCCATTGCCCATACCATCCTCATTTTCTGGTCAGGTAGAATAAATCCCTGGGGTATTTAAATTAAAATTAGCTAAATTAACTGACTGACTCACTTGGTCTGTATTAGCCAAAAATAATCCTCTTGGTACTCATGGCCCTGTCATTATAGGGTGGCCCATGTACTTGGGAGAGTTCACTAGAGAGGATACAATGGAATATTTTCAGGGATATTTTCAACATGATACAAAACCTTTTCCTGACCTTTCATCACCTAAAGACAACATTCCAGCATCCACAATCAAATGACTTCATATTCTGGAAACAACATCAGAGATAAACCTATTTTTAACCTAACTTAAAAGAACCTTAATTAGATTTGATAACTTCACATATAACTGTCATATTAGAAGGAATTGTGACTTGGGTACATTACTCCCAGCTAAAACTGGTGCCACTTTCAAAGTGGTTTTGTGAAATTGTATATGACCCACAGTCAAAATTTACCAAAGTAATCCAGAAGTAGTTAACACCATCTGATATGGACAGCTTCCACCCAAGAGCATGGAGCAAGAATCTGTTGCCTCAAGTGTTTTGGATATTATGTGGAAGTTCTCTGGGTGATGAGGTACAAACACATACAGCATGAAATGACAGGTTTGTTAAATTAACAAGGGGGGAGCTTGGAGAATGAGATTGGTGGAGGGGAATTGCCTTACCTAATCTGGGCTCCTACAAGGATCAAAGGAGGGGCTGGGATGAGTATATGGTGAGCACTTGCCTTTATTGTGACCCAGGAGGGAAGGATAGGGCTTTCCCATGTATCTTGAAAGTTGGCAACTCCAAACTATAGGGTGAAAAAACAAATGTGGCAATGGCCATTTGGAGAAGCTGTGAGTAGTTCTTATCATCCAAGTGATATGAAGATACTTGCCTCACTAATAAATTATGAAGCAGGAGAGATTTGAAGTGACAAGGGGACAAATGAGAAGAAGTGGCAGGGGCTGATCCTAGAAGCTGAGGTTGGTAGATATAATCCATGCCTATGGAGTTTCAGGTGTTGCTAACGGTGGGTATGTTCAGAGAAGGGATAATTGGGGTGTTTGCTCAAAAGCCAAAATTATGACTAAGCCAGACAAGATGATGAGGTACCAGATATAATTTATTTTATGTCATTGCACCAAAATACCCTTGTATAATTGACACACTTGTGCTTTTATCTGTTTTTATAATTTTGTTTTTACTTTTTTTTAATGTTCTTCAAAAACCTATTTTCTACTCTTTCTCTAGTTTTCAAGAGAAAAGCCTTAGTTAAAATAACATTACTTTTTTTTTTGGATTTTTCTTTTATTGTGGGTAAAAATCAAAATTTTCACAAAACATACCAACATTTGCAAAATGATATATAAATATATACGCATATATGTGCATTTGTTTACAAAAATGTTACATATATATATATATATATATATATATATATATAAATATATTTTAAGAGGTGCTTAGATTACCCAAAATATTACACGGAACCCACTGGGAATCCCATGTTGCCCACCTCCCACGCCTCCCACCACATCCCACACAAACATCTCCCACAAGTGGGGCCCACCAACCTCAATGGACTTACACATCCTGGAGCATTGCCACCAACCATAGACCACAGTTCACACTGTAGACCACACTCTCTCCCACACAGTTCTGAGTGGTGCCTTTAAAATGGCCTACATCTGTTGCCACAACGGTACTCAGGACAACCTCCAAATCCCAAAGAAGCCCTTGTATTTCAACTGCTTGTCCCCTCCCTGCCCCAAAAGTGTCAAGTGGCCACTGGCTCCACCTCATTGTTATAATTTCTTCCATTGCTAGAATCACCATATGTGAACAACAGAATACCATCAAGTCCACTCTTGTTTCTTTTTCCTAGTAAGTGTATTTGTTTATTTTATGGACTACATGTTCATGGAGGATTTGGATCACAGAAGGGTTACAATGGGTACTGCAGGGGATTATCGGTGGGGGGTGTCTGGGAGGGGAGTTTCATGGGAATTAGTTCATCTGAATATACATGAAAGATATACAAAGTCGTTCAAATGATTAAAAAAATGGGGCATGGTCACGATGGTTGTACAATCATACAATAAATGAGGGAATCTGAATTCCTAGCCTCGAGAGCTCTGCCACAGTCTCCAAGGGAGCAGCAATAGTCCTCTGAGTGCAGGCACCGTGTCTGTCAAAAGAGGATGACCCACTGATGTGTTCTTTTTATTGATGACTACACTTGTGAGTCTTTGCTCTTGTAAATGAGACTTAGCCTGCAGTTGTGGGGTGCCTAAGGGTTGCCACCTGAGAGCCTCCTTGTTGTTCAAATGTGGCCTCTCTCTAAGCCAATCTCAGCATATGATTGCATTACCTTCCCCCCAACGTGGGACATGACTCCCAAGGATGAGCCTCCCTGGCAACGAGAGATTAATTCCAAGCGCCAACTGGCAACACAACTGGAAAAAGACCTTGGATTAAAGGGGGAAAAGGTAAAGACAAATGAGTTCAAGTGGCTAAGAGACTTCAAAGAGAGTCGGGAGGTCATCCCAGAGGTAGCTCTTACGCACACCTCAGTAGGAGCTCATAGAACATCTAAGTGCCTATCACCCCACACAGAGGGGCTCCTGAGAGCTCTGGGGACACCCAGGTCCTATATAATGGGGGATAGACCCAGAGACCGATGCCTTATCAGTGGGCTCTATTTTGGAATCTGTGCTCCTGAGAGTGACAGAATTGGACTCAAATAAGTCCTCCCTGCACATGGTTCATCAGTCCCTTCTATTCAAACCTATATGTGATGCTGAAGTTTTTAGGTATACTTCCAGAGACTGGAGCCTCTGGCCTACCTATGTGCCAGGTGTGCATGGAATCTTGGTGGAGCAGCAACTCCTACCCTACAGCTCAATGGACTCATCCAAGTCACCTGGCGAGGAGAAAACGATGGGCAATGGCCATCACAGGGAATGGAGAGGGCCTGCATCTGCAGGCAGGATCATCCCACCCACCATATCCGTGGGATATAAGCCCTCTCTCACTTGGAGGTGGAGTGGACATCACCATCCCAGTCCCGTCAGGATTAGGGGAAGAACTATAACATTACTATTAATTATTGCTATCTTAGATCATTCCATAACTCCAGTCATTAAAGTGTTTCTACCATTATAAATCCAACTGATTTTTTGGTTTGCCAGTATCGCATGATGAAAATGGATGTGAAATAATGTTCTATCCAGTAGAAATTGATCAATAGGCTAACATAAGTGTTAAATTGGATTACAAATGGTATGGCATCCTGTGAAAAAATCATTCAACCCTTTTACAGATCAATATAGTATATGTTTTGGCATTGGGTGACTTTATTTGAAGCTTTAGGCCAGCATTTCACAATTTTTAACTTTGTCATTAAAATTGTTTTTTATGTGTGGAAAACTGAAAAAATCAGGACCAAAATTGGGATATGTTCTACGCTGGTTATATAACTAATCACAATTCAGGTGATGGAGATGGGACTCCCATATCCAATGACACAGAAATTAAAAGAAACTCTGATAATTATATGTTTATAGACATAAAGAACACCACAAAAAATAGATTTTGATTCAGTGACAAAAATTTCTGTGGCACATGGACACTAATGTAACATTATTTAATCAATATTCAGATCCTATCTGGAATGGAAACTCAAAATGTTAATTGGAAATAATATACATGGATTGTTATATCAGATACATGGAAATGTTTTCTGTTTACTCAGACTTTCTCACCCTTTTGAAAAATGGCAATGTGGTGATGCTACTAAGACCTCCTCAAAAGTGGAAAGAAAACAATAGACTTTCAAGATATTTTCTCCATCAACTCTTATCCTAACTTTAGATCATAATGGAATGCTTATTTACTATAGGATAAAATAAATAAAGCATTTCTCCATTGTTGGTCAGGAAGACATGGAATAGATTAATTTGCTCCATCTAAATGCAATTCACATTTTTAATTTAGGATCTTTTTTGCATCAATCCTCAAACCCATAAAAATGTAAAATACTCTCAATTTTCAAAGTTTTGACAAACTATTCAATGTTCTTAAAGCCCTTCAGATTGAAATTGACAGCATCATGACTTTTACAAAACAGATGGCCACTACTTATCTTCATTGTCCAAGAAAGGCGTACTGGCTCTTATATACAAAGGAACATGTAGCTTTTATATTAATGAATCTGGTACAGTGATAAATTACCTAAATATTTTAAGTGACCAAGTTTAAGGTATTTCATGATGTCAGTCAGGACCAAATATTTCAATGGGCAGCCATATTTCCTAGCCTAGGTTCATGATTTAGAGAAATATAATGGCATATATACACTTTAGATTTATGTATTTAGTTATAAAATTCAAGCAATATATTTTTAGATTTTTGTATATTAACTTTTTTTCAAGATTCTATTCGTATTGTTTTTCATCTTCAAAACAGAAAGTTTTTCTCAAGATAGGTAACAAAAGGAAAATGGGTTAAAATTGAACTGTCCCTGATGGAACAACACTAAACTAATCAGTACATTGTCTCAAAAAAGGGGCATGGCCATAGTCTACCAACTACAAGAGGCTTATATGTAAGAGACTAGCACCCAACAAACTTCACTTTAATCAAGAAACGGAAACAATAATAAAAAATAAAAAAAGGAAACATGAAACAAAACAACAAAATGTGTTTTCTAGAATTGATAAACAGGAAAGGAGATCAATGGTGGTGACTTGAAAGTTTTCACCAAGTTCCCAATGAGATAATAGGGAAAATGCTCAAAAATGGAAACTGCTAAATAAACTAAAATGGCAACTTGCATTTGGAAATGCCATAAGCATCCCCTTTCTGAAATATGGCCCTGCATTTTTAGAAGATAAATTTTGGTCAAGGCACAGTATGAATGTAATTAACAGCACTGAAGTATATCTGTGAATATGGCTGAAAGAGGAAGATTTGGGTTGAATATGTTATTAGAAGGAAAAATTGAGGATAACATGGTTTATATAACACACTAAACCCTGTAGTGGTCAAATGTCTTTGTTTAGTATTTTGTGGGACCCTAAAAATTATATTCTTAAGCTAATGCATCCTTCTGCTTATAAACAAATTCTGTGTAGGACCTTTCATTTAGATTCAAAGGATATTTTGATTCAATCACTTTTGATTCATTTGCTTCAGTTAAGGGACTTTGATTAAAGTTGGGTCTTAATTCTTTTATGGGTGTCTTATATAAACAGAAGCAAATATGCCCCCTAGAAGCTAGGCCCATAGAGAAACTAGAATCTGAAAGAGAAGATGAGTATGGAGGAGAAGGCCAAGGGACTGGAAGACTTGCCACTTTGCTTTGCCACATGGCAGAAGTCCAGGATCCAGCAGCCAAACTATGGTAAGAGAGCATTTCTGATGAGGCCTTGATTTTGACATTTTCACTGCCTTAGAACTATAAGATTTTAACCTAATAAATTCCATTATAAGAGCCAACCCATTTGGTACTTTGCTCCCAGCAGCTTTAGTAAACGAAAACAACAAAGATTACAATTAATAATAGAAATATAAGAATGTTCTTTGAGGACCTATAACAAACATCCATCATTTTTGTAGGGTGTTGATGGGGGTATTATATGGGTAAAAATGCACCTAAAGTAAAAAATATGTACCAGAGTTAAAATAATAACATCTTGCATCAATTTACAAAAGGTATTACACCAATGCTAAGTTTCAAAAATGGGAGGGAGAATATGAGAAATTTGCATATTTTATTCTTAGAAAAATGTTATATGCCACACTACACTGTTTCACAATGAGTCTTCTCTGAAAGTACATGCGAAAAACCTAACATGAGAACCAAGGCAAGTATATAAATTATGTTCTACCTGTCAATTAAGATAATGCTAGTAAGAATGTGAAGATTGGATATGGTCAAGTATCACAACCTACAGGGTCTTTTTAACATCTTGAAACTTATATAGCTAGATATACCTATGGGATATAAAGATATCCTTGTTGACATAAGTATGTTTCCTGGACAGACAGTTGCCAACACTGTATCTAACAAAAAATAAAACTTTCATCTTGGGAAATACTGCTACTTTCTAAAAAAAGAGGGTAAAAAGGTCTGATTTATATAAGCCCTGCCTAATGAAAGAAAACAGGCCAATTAAGTCAAGCCCTTAAGCGTGAGTCTTTCATTTACAAACTATTCCTGCAATAATGAATAAACAATTATAAGTAATGTCTAGGGGTTGCCTCTTGAAATCTTCCTTGTTGCTAATATATGTGTTTTCTCTAAGCCAAACTTTGCAAATAAACTCACTACCTTACCCTAGATGTGGGACATGATTCCCAGGGATGAGCTTCCCTGGCACCCAAGGATTATTACCAAGCACTCACCACCAATGCATTGAGAAAAGATCTTGGTCAAAAGGGAAATACTTATTAAAACATAATTTTTATGTCTAAGAGATTTCAAAGGGAGTGAGGAGGTCATTCTGGAGGTTAAACTTATTCAGACTTCAGCCAGAATTCACAAACTCCCAGAGTAAACAACACCTCAAACAAAAGTGCTTTTGAGGATCCTAGGGATGTCCAGACACCATAGGCAAGCAACACGGCCACATGAAATGAACACCCTCTCAGAGGGTCCTACATGGAAATATATGTAAATATGTTTCCCAATATAAATAGATATACTCATTTATAAATTCTCTAATCATGACTGTTCTACTTCTATCTGAACCTATAATTTTCAATTTACTTGTTAAGTATAGTACTCAGAGACAAAAAGCCTTAAGATTGCTCATGTTCTGAATTTGTCTTGAAACCCAGCAGATACATGGCCAAAGCCTACTCTCTTCTTTGTTGGACCTGTATTGGACAACAAACAAAATTATAGGGACCAGCCCCACCCCAAAGCATTGAGTATATTCAACTGCAAGCAAAGGATTTCCATTCCTCTACATCCCTTCTCAGTTTGAAGCAGTCAGAGCAGACATCGCTCCAAACTGCTCAAGATTAAGGAATGAACCAAAATGGGAGTAGACGGAGTGTAACCACTGGCCAGAGCAGATTTTTTTATTGTAGTTGTTAATTGAGTAACTTGTAACACTGATACAAATAATGACTATTAAAAAAAAAAGAAAGAAAGAAAAATACCTAACAACTACTAAAAAGAAGAAAGCAGAACATTCCATATAGGTTACACCTTGAGAGAAATTTAATGGTAAGATTGTCTCCATTTGGTAGTGATAGCAGATTTTAAAAAGACAGATATGATATAGTAATTAATATACATCTGTTCCCTGCTTTGCAAAACCATCTGGTTTAATGAAGACATTCAATATCAAACAATTATTGTAACATGTCCCTTCAGAATTCCTTAACTGCCTTCATAAGGTACTCTAACCTGCTTGCCATTTGACTCTCACTCCAAGTTTCTTGTTTAGAGATTTCTCTGCCCAAGTAGTTTCTCTTTCAATAAATTTGTAGTTTTAATAATATTGATGATTTTGTTTCTTTTGACAGTTATATAATTTATATTTTATTTTTAAAGTTATGAATACATTGAGTTAGTATAATATTTATATTTATGAGATAAAGAAATTTACCTCATAAAGAAATCACATAAAGGGAAGAGGCTGTGGCTCAATCAGTGGGGCTCCCGTTTACCATATGGGAGGCCCCGGGTTCGGTTCCCGGGGCCTCCTGGTGAAGGCAAGCCCACCCACGTGGCGTGGTTGGCTGACCCGGCGAGCACAAGCAGCAAGGGGGGGATAAACGAATAAATAAATAAAATCTTAAAAAAAAAAAAAAGAAATCACATAAAGAAATGAGAAAACATTTGGATGAATGGAAAGAAAGATGCATACATAAACCGACATGTAATAAAGCAATAAATCCAAAGGCTCATAGCATAATTTGAGTTAAAGTAATGTGTATATATTTCTTCACTGTATAATTCTTTCATTTTTTTCTATATTCTTATATTTTGTATGAATGAAATGATAACATGTAGAAATTGAAATAAATTAAAAGTTTTTAGGTGGTAAGTCCACCATAAATTTGTAAGAAAATCCTTGGTGATTTTCAATTAAATGAACACTGAATTTCACATGATGAGACTTTAAATTATTAAAAAGAATTCTATATAATAAAACTGATGAAGAGAATCAACTTTCTCTTCTAATTATATAACATTTTGTAATATTTTCCTTAATACCTTAATGATAAAGGAGTAATTTTTAAAACTTTCAATATTAAAGGCCAAAAAGAATAGTATGTTATAAACAAATACAGTATATAATGCCACAAAAATGCTGTAAAGTACATTTCTTTGAAAAACACAGTCATCTGCTCAATTTGTGATTTGAGTATGTTCAATGCTTATACACAAAGCAAATGGACGATAAGTATATCGGAGATAGGTGAATTTGAAAATTGAGAAAATAGAGTTATTTCCTAAAGTGTGTTATAAAAATAAGTAGATTTAAATCTTAGAGATATATTTCCATATTAATCTTATCAAAAATTCTCCATGCACTATTTTATAATAAATATAAGGCAATGTATTTAAATGATGTTAAAATAACCACTGAATAAACAATCACAAATGACAGGTATAACTGGAATATTGCATTTGGAACACATATTTCATGAACTCATCAATATATACATTTTTATAATGTATATATACATGATATGTGGTCTGTAGTAATTATTGATAGTTTTCAGATTTCCACATTTTAACTTCTTTTTTATCTTTAATATTATTGATTTATGACAAAAACCTGATATTACATTGATTTAGAATGATAAAAATTTTTATTTCATTCTCATATTAAGATCCAACATTCACAAATACATAAAACCAATAAAGCAGTACTTTATCTTTGAGATAGATATTTATTGCATCTATCATCTGTCTGTCTGTCTGTCTGTCTATCTATGTATCTACCTACCTACTTACCTACCTATATAGCACATCTACGAGTGTGTGCACGGGTGTGTGCACACAGGTATGTGCTTATGGATTTATAGTAATGGATAATTTTTTTTCTGGCTGAAAATGAATACTAATGAATAATATAAGTTTAACAGGAAAAATAGTTGATAATATGCTTAAGATTTTGAATTTAAAATCAAATATGGGAGCGCATTTCACCCTGTAGCATGTCTGCACCCTTGTCTGGGGTGTGTACTTTTTTCTTTTCCCTCATTTATCAATAAACTCTTTATTCCATTTTCTACCCTAAAAATTCAATTATGGGTGAGATACTGAAAATCTTGGCAGAAATAGAAAGGACTGTAAACAGAGACAATGATTGAAGAGATAAATCTTCATAGGGCAACTCCTCATCCCTCATTTTTGCATGAGGCAGGTACAACAAATCAAATGATTCCCAGATGTCACCCCAAAGAAAGTTATAGGAAAGGAAAATATGAAAAAGAATAATACTGAATTTTTTGTTTGTTTTTTCTTTGTTTGTTTCCATGGGCTTTTATCAATATTTCTTCCTAGACATTTTCAGTACATTAAGATGCTCTCTCTGCCTTCCACCTCAAATCAATTCTGCAAGTTAACTGGTTCCATATGACTTTGTCCCAGACATCATTTCCTTGTAAATACCACAAATAATAAGAAACACATAAAAACAGGACTTCCCTCTTAAATAAGGAAAAACTATTTAGAGTCATTAGGTTTATGAATATACTCATGCAAATAAAACCAAAGCTACATGACTGCACACAACAATGAACAATGGTATTTCAAGGAAATGAAGATGTAATTAAAAATATACCAGTTCAATAAACTCTCAAAATAATGTATAGATTACATATATCTCTATATTATACAAATGTATATGAATACGGATATGTGCATAGGTATATATATATATATGAAGAATGAATGAGGGGCAGTGTAGAAAGAATAATGGGATAACAATATATATTTTAGACATGTATCATGTTTGAACTAAATCAGAAGAGAGGAAATTGGTGTCTAGAAAACTTACAGAACTACTGACATTAAAAAGTTACTATTTGCTATGATTTTCCAGGATCCATGCAATTATTAAGACCATGTATTAGTATTGTATATTTGTTATAGTTCATGAGAGAACATTCTCATATTTGTACTGCTGACAATAGTTGATCATTCACCATGGGGTTCATGCAGCCCCTTGCTTTGTATAATCCATCAAAAAATATATATATCAAATGAAAGCCATGGACTAAAATTACCTATAATATTATGACAGTGCTCTTTCATCATTTGTAACAAATGTTCCACCTCAATGCAATTTATTCATAATGGGAAATTTATGGGAATCCTGTATAAGATGCATGATTGATTATAAACTCATAACTTTTTTGATAAAAAAGGAAAAGAAAAATGGTAAACTAAAAATTTGCTCATATGCTAAAGGGCTAAATTTTCTAATATGTAAAGAACCCTACCAACAATACCAACAATCAATATAAATTGGGAAAAGATCTGTAGACAGTTTTCAGAACATGAAATAAAGATAGCTATTATATATGAAAAAATGCTTAATCTCACATGTAAAAAATACTGTGATTTAAAACCATTTTAATACTATTTTTCACATATCCTGTGGGAAAAAATGTAAAACAAAATGATATGATTTTGACAAATTCCATGTAATGGGCACTCATATATTGCAGGTACAAGTTTTCAGTGGAGAAAAATTTATAATAAGAAAGTGTTAAATGCCAATACTCTCTGGCCTAGTCATTTATCTTCTTTAGCATATTAGCCTTTAGATACTTTCCCACATGTGTGAAATTATATAATTACATTACTTTACATTGCATCACCATTTGTAATAGCAAATGTTAGAAACAAAGAAAATGTCCACCAGTAGGGATTGTTTAAATTACTGTAAACTCTTCATTAGAATACTTTTATTGCCAAAAAAGAAGGAGAAGCTCTCTATGACTTGGTATGGAATGTTCTCCATAGAATGTTTACTAAAATGTGTAGAATAATCTCCAAGATATATTGTTAACTGAATAAAGTAAGAGAAAATGTTACCTTTTGAAAAATACAGGAAAAGAAATATATGGCTTTATTAGTCAGCCAAAGGGGTGCTAATGTGAAATAACAAAAATGGGTTGGTCTTTATAAAGGGTATTTATTTAGGGTAGAAGTTCACAGATACCAGGCCATAAAGCGTTAAGTTTCTTCTCATCAAAGTTCATTGCCACGTGTTGTAGCAATACAGCTGCTGAAGTTTGCCAGGGTTCAGGCTTCTTGTGTTCCTCTCTTTCCGGGACTGCATTTCTCTCTGGGCTTAGCGCTTCTGGTTCCTCCAGGAGGTCAGCTGTAGACTATCAGCTGTAAAACCCTGATGGCAAACGGCTTACTTCTCTTCTTCTGGGGCCTTTTCTCCAACATCAAAACTCCATCATCAAAACTGCTTCTCAAAAACTGCTTTAACTCTGTTCTGTGCCTTGCCTTTATATTCGATTCCCCACCCACCAAGGGGTGAGGCTCAACACCCTACTGATGCGGCCCAGTCAATGCCCTAATCATAACTTAATCATGCCCAGATTAACAGATCAGTTTACAGGCATGAGCCAATTATATTTTTGGAATTCATAATTACATCAAACTGCCCAACTGTAACAATGACTGATTTTGAAGTGCAAATATCTTGAAGAAAAAGAAAACAGAGAAAAAAAGAAGAAAAAATATTACAAAATAAAAATTTTGCTAAGGAGAAAGGTAATCTTCTATTTGTGAAAAAAAAAAACAAAAAAACAGGGAATTAAAAAAATCCTACACAATTATTCATATGTTTCAGTGAAGCTGTTACCCAAGAAAATATGAATCTGTTTAGAGAACCAAAATAGTCAGAAGTATCAATTAGTAGAAAATTTACCCTTCCCTAGAATACTACATGAATGAAGCCACTATGAGAGCTCCATATTAAAAAATAAATAAATAAATAAAAGAAGGAAAGAAATTAGCATGGTAGTAGTACATAAGGCATATAATGTAAACATTACAAATTAAAAAAGGAGGAAGAGAGATGTAGGAGAAAGATTATTGAAAAAAATAGAATTTGATTGAAGAAAATATCCTAAAGAAATTAGGTATTTCAAAATTAAATTAACATTCATTTAAAATTTCCAAAATATATTAATGATGTAAGAAATGCAATATAATAAAATGACCTCATTTTTTATCAACAAAATGTACATTACAAAAAACTAAAAAATTGTTTATTTTGATGAAATTGTTAATGACATCTAGATTATCTATTTTTTTGGTGTACATTTTTTAAAAGTATCTTCTCATAATACTTTTTATTTCTGTGGGTTTGGTATTTATGTCCCTCATTTTATTTCAGAATTTAGTTATTTGCATCATTTCTCTTTTTTTGTCAGTGTAGTAAAAGTGTTTTCAATTTTATTGACTTTATTGCCTTTGCTGATTCTCTCTATTGCTCCTTTATATTTTATTTAATTTATGTTAACTCTAACCTTGATAATTTCCTTATTTCTGCTATTAACAGGTAAAATTAGTTCTTCTTACTCGACATCTTCCTGTTGTGAAGTTTGGTCTCTGTTTTGAGATTTATCTGCTTTTTAAATGTAAGCAATTACTTAATGGGTATAGTGCTAATTATAGGTTCAAGTAAAAGAGGCAGAAAATCCCTGTGTAGGAAAATTATAAAAGAGTCTAACTCAGTTACATTAGATAAATATGTTAACATATATTCCAAGGTAAGACTCACAAATAGGGTGCCAATTTCCTGGGGTTGACTGCTCTGCCTATAATATCTAGCCATCAGGAGCACTGCTGCTTGAAGCATTACTGTGGCAGTCAGTGAGAACCTCCTGATACTTCCATGAGTGGAATTCATCAATAATATCAAACTGCCTTAGATATATACTCAGCTGTGAGATTGCTGGATCATATGGCAATTCTATACCTTCTTGAGGAACCACGAAATTGTCATCCACAATGGCTTTTCCATACTACTTTCCCAGCAGCAGTGGATAAGGGTTCACATTTCTTCCAGATCCTCTCCAACACTTGAAGTTCTCTGGTTTTTTTTTTAATAGCTGCCAGTTTGATAGATGTATGATGATATTTCCTTGCATTTTTGATTTGCAATTCTCTAATAGCTTATGATGTAGAACATCTTTTTATGTGATTTTTAGCCATTTGCATTTCCTCTTTGGAAAAGTATCTATTGAAAGAATCACTTGCCAATTTTTAAAATGGATTGTCTTTCTATTTTCAGGAAGTAGCATTTCTTTATATATGCTGGATATTAGCTCCTTATTGGAGTGATCCCTATTATTTTTTCCCTATTGAGTAGATTGCCTTTTCACTTTCTTGACATGCTACTTTGAAGCATAATTTTTAAAATTAATTTTGAGTAGGTCCCATTTATCTATTTTTTCTTTAATTACTCACACTTTAGGTATAAAATTTAGGAAACCATTTCCTACTTCAAGATTTCATAGATTGTACTCTACATTAACTTCTAGGAGCTTTATGGTCTTGGATTTTATATTTAGGCCTTTGATCCATCATGAGTTAATTTTTTGTATAGCATGTGAGATTGTGATCCTCTCTCATTCTTAAGGTTATAGATATCCAGATCTCCCAGCACCATTTATTGAAGAGGCCATTCAGTCTCAATATAGTGGGCTTCTTGGACTTGTTGAATATAAGTTGACTGTATATATGACAATCTATATCAGAACTTTCTCTTCAGTTCCATTGGGCAGAATACCTATCCTTGTGCCAATAACATGCAGTTTTGACCACTAGGGCTTTGTAGAATGCTTTAAATTCACTTAGCATGATTCCTCCATTTTTTTCCTCAATATGTTTTTGGCTATTCGGAATCCCTTGCTCTTTGAAATAAATTTAATAATTGTCATTTCCAGTTCAGTAAAATATGTTGTTGTAATTTTTAACAGGGTCTGTTAAATCAGTAAATGAATTTGGGTAGAACAGACATCTTAATGATGTTTAGTCTTCCAATCCATGAACAAGAAATATCTCTCCATTCTTTAGGTCTTCTTTGACTTTCTTTAACAATGTTGTCCTTTACACGTCTTTAGATAAATTTATTCTTAGATGTTTGATTCTTTTAGTTGCTACTGTAAATGGAATTTTTTTCTTTGTTCCCTCCTTGGATTTCTCATTTTTGGTGATCAGAAGTGCTACATATTTTTTTGTGTTGACCTTATATCCTTACACTTTACTGAACTCATTTATCAGCTCTAAAAGCTTTGTTATATGTTTTTCAGGGCTGTCTACATATAGGATCATTTCAAATAGTGAAACATTTACTTCTTCCTTTCCAATTCCAATTCCTTTTTTTCCTTTTCTTGCCTATGTGCCCAAGAAAGCATTTCTAACAAAATGTTAAATAAGAGGAGTGACATAGGGCATACTTGTCTTGTTCCAGATCTTAGAGTGAAAGTCTTTAGCAATTTACCATAGAGTAGGATGTTAGCGGTGGGTTTTTCATATATTCCCATTTATCAAGTTGAGGAAGTTTCCTTCTATTCCTTTCTTTTGAAGTGTTTTCTGTGTCAATAGAGTTGATCATGTGATTTTTTTCTTTCAATCTGTTAATATGGTGTTTTACATTGATTGATCAACTTGTGTTAAACCATCCTTGCACACCAGGGTTGAAACCCTCTTGATCTTGGTGTATAATTCATTTGGTGTGTTGTCGAATTTGATTGACAAGTATTTTGTTGACTATTTTAGCCTCTAAGTTAGAGAGATTGGCTTATAGTTTTCTTTTTCAGTGATTTCTTTATGTGGTTTTGGTATTAGTGTGATGTTGACATCATCAAATGAGTTAGGGAATGTTCTCTCCACTTTTATTTTTTTGGAAATTTGTGTAGGATTGGTGTTAGTTCTTTCTGTAATGATTGGTAGAACTCACCAAAAGAGTCATCTGGTACTGTTCTTTTTGAGGTTTTGAGGTTTGCGATGACTAATTTAATCATGTTACTTTTGATAGTTCTGTTGATTTTTTTCTAATTCTTCTTTCATCAATGTTGGCTGCTTGTGTGTTTCTTGAAATTTGTCCATTTCACCTAGGTTACCTATCTTGTTGACATAGGATTTTTAAAATTATCCTGTTATGATAATCCTCATTTCTGTGTGATCAGTGGTGATATCCCTTCTCTTGTCTTTTTTATTTTAAATATTTGCACTTTCACTCTTTTTTCTTTGTTAGTCTAGCTAAGGTTTGTCAATTTTATTAATTTTCTAAAAATACTAGCTTTTGGTTTTGTTAAAATTTTCCTGTAGCTTTTATTGCCAATGTCATTTATTTCTAGTCCAATCTTTATTATTTCTTTCTTTCTGCTTGCTTTGGTATTAGTTTGTTGTTCTTTTTCTAATTCCTCCAGGTGTTCTGTAGAACTTTTAATTTAGTTCTTCTTTTTTAATATAAGCACTTATGGCTATAAATTTCCATCTTAGCACTGTTTTTGCTGCCATCCATAGGCTTCAATACATTGTGTTGTCATTTTCATTTGTTTCAAGATACTGATTTCTTTTGCTATTTCCTCCTTGATCCACTGATTGTCTAAGAGTGTGTTGTTTAACTTCCGTATCTTTTTGCCTATTCTGGATTTCTGCCACTTATTAATTTCCAGCTTCATTCCTTTTGGAAAAGAGAAATTACTCTGAATAATTTTGATCTTTTAAAATTTATTGATACTTGTTCTGTAACTTAGCATGTGGCCAGTCCTGATGAATGACCCATGCACACTCCAGAAGTATAGTAAATTAGCTCTAATTCTTTTAACATATTATTCAAGTTCTCTGATTCTTTTTTAACCTTCTGTTGAGATGTTCTGTCTAATGAATATAATGATGTACTAAATTTCCCCACTATGATTGTAGAGGCATCTGTCTCTCCCCTTAACTTTGCCAGTGTTTTCCTCATGTATTTTGTGGAGCTCTGGTTAGTTGTATAAATATTTTTGATTGATCTTTCTTCTTGATATAGTGACCCTCTTATTAATATATAGTGTCCTTTCTCTTATACAATAATTTTGTTTTTAAAGTCTATTTTCTGCTATATTAGTATAACTACTCCCTCCCTTTTTTCAATTATCTCAGAAGTCTAAGTTGATGAATGTATGAATCTTTGAAATATTGGTCACTTGGTTCTCTGGGAAAGAATATCCTGTTCTTAATTTTATTGGAGAAAAGTCATTTGTGTCTTTTATTGCAGCATTAAATATATCTAATATTTACCAAGTATACAGTGTAAATTTTGAAAAGAATCTTGACTGAATTTTAAAGTGAAATACTGTCAGGCTACTAAAGCTGTTATAATATTGAGGGTATCTATGTCCTTCAGTATAATCATGGGTCTGTATAACACAATGAACCCTGTGATGGATGATGGGCTGTGGTTAACAGAACAATATAAGAACAATATTTCATAAACTATAAAAATATACAATTAAAATACATGGTGTTAATAATTAGATGGATTGAGGGGAAAATACACCAAATTTAAGCTATGGATTATAGTTAGTCATAATATTTTAATGACCTTTCATCATTTTTAAAAAATGTTCCACAGCAATGCAAGATTTTGGTGATGGGATAATGTATGGGAATCCTGTATAGTATCCATGATTGTTTTGGAAAACTCACAAGTTCTCTAATAAAAACAAAACAAAACAAAGCAATTATATTAATCCAATGTTTCATAAAAATGAAATGAAATACTTAAAAAATCTAATCCACAAAATTTACTTTATAATTATAATAGAATTAACTTTTATTCACATTTTATTATTTAATAATTCATACTATTCTCTAAATTCTCATTTCACTCTAGTCACCTTTATTCTTTCTTAAAACCTTCCCACACCTATGATCTTCAAATCAATACTCAACAAATGTTTGCTCACTCTTCATTCTCCCATGCTTTGCCAAAGGTGACCACTTTATATATCTTTTCTACCCTTGGAGGGTCTTCTCTTCCATTGGAATTTAGTTCCCTTGATGGGTTTAAAACATGAACTTTCTGGTAGTTCATTAAAAGTTTTGTTATATAGTTTATTCAGCTTTTTCTCATTGTCAAGATGGAAAAAATGTTCCCTTGTCATGTTCAACCTCTTACACAGATGCAGAAATTTAAGAATCATTTTCAAGTCTGCACCAATTAAATTTTTGGCTTTTATCTTATTTCTAACCTATTTTTGATTATTTCTTTTTTTCAATGAATACTGCTTTATTATTTTACCTTTGCCTTAATACCAAAATATACTTGAGGAGTGTACAAAATTACACTTAAGAGGTGTTTCCTAGATTTTTTACATGTAGTATATTCCTTATAATCCAGTACAAACTTTTTGAATAATTTCAGTCATGATTTATGTTTTGAGTTATTCATAACATAGCAATGTATTTTGGATTTCCAATCACATGAGTAATTTGAAATTATTCTTTATTTTATAGGTATAATTTTCATTTGGACTTTGTAAATCTTTTCCTTTAAAAAATCCATGAGGTTTTCCTTCTGAATTACCAAGTTATTGATATTCATAAATGTTTTGTATACAATGTAAAGTACTCTGCATTATGCAACTGTAAGATGCAATGTTTAACATCTGACCATTATATGCACTGTTTATTTTTTCTCAGCTTTTCACTATTTTTATTATATTCTTTTGATTTGCTCTGAAAGTCGCAATAATGGTCCCCAGTATCACCATGAATTAATACTCAGAAACTGTGGATATCAACATTTTGGGGAATAGGGTCTGTACAAATAATGGGTTAACCATGTGAGTCTAATGCAATAACAAGTGTCCATATAAAAGGGAGGAAGAGGAGAGAGAGTCAGAGAGAAAACAATATGACAACAGAAGCAGAACAAGTTTGGGAGATGCTATGTGCACTGATGGTTTTGAAGATGGAAAAAACGGTGCAAGGGTCAAGGCCTGCAAGGAGCATAGCTTTAAAAATTAGAACTGGTCAGAAAATAGAATTCTGCCATATAGGCTCCAGAGGGATCTCAGGCCTACTGGCACCTTGACTTTGGCCCAGTGAAACCCAATTCAGAATTCTAACTTTCAGAAATATAAAATAAAAAATTTATTTTCTTTTAAGCCAGTAGGTTTGTGGTAATCAGTTACAATAGCAATAGGAAACTAATATATCCATTCATCACCAGCAGAAATATGTTAAAATGTGTCCCCAATATAACTATATCTTCAATTTATGTTTGTGGCTCTACACAAATTTAGAATTTTTATGTCATCCTGCAAAATAAAATGCTTATAATTAAATAATATGTATCTTAAAGTAAGTGACATTTTGTGACATGTGAATTTTGTCTGGAAATATAACTATTGCATATTTATTTTAGTTTGTATTTACCAAATATATATATTTCCATTATTCTGTCATTTTAAATTATCAATCCTTATATTCCAGATGTATCTACTCTTATAGCATACCATCAGAATTTTTAAATTAAGTGTACCACTCCTTTGTAAAAGCGGATATTTTCATTTTATATTTACAGGCATACACTGTTTGATTGTGCTTGGTTTTGTTATGGTTTGCAGATGTTGCATTTTTTAACAAATTGAAGATTTGTGGCAACCCTGTGAGGAGCAAATCTATCAGCATCATTTTTCCAACAGCTTATGCTCACTATTTGTCCTTTTAATTAATCTGTGCACATTGTTTTTCTCATACCTAATGCTATTGCACACTTAATAGAATATAGTATAGTGTCAATATAACTTTTATGGGCAGTTTTGGTTATATAACAAAGTAAAAATTTTTTTTGTGCAGATCATTTTATTGTGATATTCACTTTATTCAGGTGGCCTGGTACCAAACCTGCAATATCTTTGAGGTATGCCCATATTATAAATTTTGAGATGTTTTATTTATTTATAGAATTAATCATTTAAATTATTTTTAGCGTAAACAGTTCAAAATGAGTAAAGAAACACTGATGTATGATGTATTATACTTTTTGTGGATCAATGTCAGAAGAAAAGCTCTTTTATCTTTAAAAAAGCTTTAGGATACAGAAAAGTCACATAGAGAATATAAGGGATTCACATACACCCAGTGCCCTTCCCCTTTCCCCCTTTCCCTTATAAATAACATTTTACATGTTGATGGTACATTTGTTAAAATTGATGTGCAAATATTGATGCATTGTTACTAACCATGTTCTATGGTTTACAGTATTGCTGACATTTTGGATCATACACTTTTATAGGTTTTGACAAAATTTTACATGGCCTGTATCCATTATTGCAAGATCATGCTGAACAGTTCTAATGCCCTAAAAATGGCCCTACATTCCATTTATTCTATGCTTCCTTCCCTTTCCCCTCAGAACCTAAGGTAAACACTAAGTTTCAATTTGTGAAGAATAAGATTCATAGTTAATTTGAATAATATTGAGGGTTTGACATATTGGTCTGTTTTCTTTTATCACGTACTGCCAGTGTTCTCAAGCAATTCTGTCCCTGCAATTGAGAATATAGAAGGACTCCTCAGGATGTGAGTTTGATATTTTCTTTTTATTGTGTGGGTGTCCACCCCCTGATATGACACACTATGAGAAAATGAACACTTACATATTCCATAGAAGCCTGCCCCAAGTGCACCCTGTCCCATGGGAGCCTTGTATGATAATATGCATGTTTGTTTTGTAAGTTCACAACTTTTACCATGCACTTATTGTTTATATATGTTCAGCTATGAATGATATATCTCAATAAAATATTATTTTTTTAAAAAAGAAGAAAAGCTCCTAAAATATAGCTTTTAAGTATCTAAAAATTATATAATAGAAATGAAATTTTGTCTATCAAATTTGATTGTTGGTGTCTCCATCTACAAACTGTTTTCAAAAACCATGTTATTTTGATTTTATATATCAGACCTACAGTTTTGAAATTGTTCCTTGTTTTCACCTCTAAGTAAATCAGGTAACATTTTGATTAGTTATTTACTTTAGGGTGTTTAGAAATTGCAAATTACATATTTGCTTAATAAAAACAATTAAGCAAATATGTAAATAGAGAAATGAATGATATAAATTTCACAAAACAAACTTGTTTTTCTTTTTTACCCCAAAATATTTAAGGATAAATTATCTGAAGGTAGACAGGATTCTTGATAGATTTAGCAAAGTATAAGTATATATTGTCAAATTAAATTTAAATATGATTTTTTCTTGATGAAGTTTAGTCTTCCTATCCATGAACAGGGAATATTCTTCCATTTATTTAAGTCTTCTTTGATTTCCTTTAACAGTGTTGTGTATCTTTCTGTATATAAGTCCTTTACATCTTTAGTTAAATTTATTCCTAGGTATTTGATACTTTCAGTTACTATTGTAAATGGTATTTTTTTCTTGATTTCCTCCTCAGATTGCTCATTATTGGTGTACAGAAATGTTACTGATTTTTGAGCATTGATCTTATGCAACTTTAATGAACTCCTTCATAAGTTCTAGAAACTTTGTTGTAGAATTCTCAGGGCTTTCTATGTATTTGATCATGTCATCTGAAAATAGTGAAATTTTTACTTCTTCCTTTCCAATTTGGATGCCTTTTACATCTTTTTCTTGCCTCAGTGCTTGAGCAAGTACTTCTAGGACAATGTTAAATAGGAGCAGTGATAGTGGGCATCCTTGTCTTTTTTCCAATATAAGAGGGAAATCTTTAATGATTTCACCATTGAAAATGATGTTAGCTATGGGTTTTTCATATATATGCTTTATCATGTTCACAAAGTTTCCTTTTATTCCTATCTTTTGCAGTGTTTTTATCAGGAATGTGTGCTGTATTTTGTAGAATGCTTTTTCTGCATGTATAGAGATGATCATGTGATTTCTTTTCTTTCAATCTGTCTATGTGGTGTATTACGTTGATTGATTTTCTTATGTTGAACCATCCTTGCACACCCAGGAAGAGACCCACTTGGTCATGGTGTATAACTCTTTTGATATGTTGTTGATTGCAATTACCAAGTATTTTCTTGAGGATTTTAGCATCTCGGTTCATTAGAGAGATTGGTCTGTAATTTTCCTTTCTTGTGGCATTTTTGTTTTGCTTTGGTATTAGGGTAATGTTGGCATCACAGAATGAGTTAGGCAATGTTCCTTCTACTTCTATTTTTTGGAAGACCTTAAGCAGGATTGGTGTTAGCTCTTTCTGGAATTTTGGTAGAATTCACCTGTGAAGCTGTCTAGTCTTGGGCTCTTCTTAGTTGGGAGATTTTTAATGACTGAGTCTGTCTCTTTACTTGTAATTGGACTTTTGAGTTTATTAATTTCTTCTTTCATCAATGTAGGCTACTTGTGAGTTTCTAAGAATGTGTCCATTTCCTCTAAATTATCATTCTTGTTGGCATATATCTTTTCAAAGTATCCTCTTATGATAGTATTTATTTCTGTGGGATCAGTGGTGATATTCCCTTCCTCATTTCTTATTTTGTGCATTTTCATCTGCTCTCTCTTTTTTCTTTGTTAGTCTAGCTAAGGGTTTGTCAATTTTATTGATCTTCTTGAAGAACAAGCTTTTGGTTTTGTTTGTTTTTTCTAGTGCTTTCTTATTTTCTATTTCATCCAGTTCTTCTCTAATCTTTGTTATTTCCTTCTTTCTACTTCCTTTGAGGTTAGTTTGTTGTTGTTTTTCCAATTCCTCCAAGTGTACATTTAGGTCTTCAATTGTAGCTCTTTCTTCTTTTCTGTTATATGCATTTATGGTTATGAATTTCCCTCTCTCAGTACAGCGTGGACTGCATCCCGTAAGTTTTTATATGTTGTGTTGTCATTTTCATTCGTTTCAAGGTAGTTACTGATTTCTTTTGAGAGTTCCTCCTTGACCTACTGTTTGCTTAAGTGTGTGTTGTTTAACTTCCATATCTTTGTCCCTAGTCTGGTTAGACTATATTTTTTTAGATAGGTGAAGGATTGAAAATTAAAGTATACTTTTTCTGTTTTATTAGACAGCAAATGCTGAAATATTTTAAAAATCCAGATTTCTTGAACAAATATATGTGTATTCTAAATCTAACAAGTAGATACATATACATATGCTTCTAAAGAATGATTTATTAGGACACTGCTGAAGAATGTACTTTACAATAAGTGCTTTTAAATTTTTTCTCTATATTTGATAACACATTTTCTTAAGGGGTGCATTCATTTCTTTATTCCTTATACAGTAGATAACAGAGTTCAAAGTGGGTGTGATGATGGAATAGAGTACAGAAGCCAACCTCCCTTGGACTGGAGAATATTTGAATATAGGTCTTAGGTACATAGAATTCCCAGTTTCATAAAACAGGAGAAGAGTGGTCAGGGGAGATGCACAGGTTGAGAAGGATTTCCAGTGGCTTGATCATGATTGATCTTGATGATGGTAGAGATAATAGAGATGTAAGGGAGTACAGTGAGAACAAAGGCTCCCAGGATGATGCAACTGCTGTATATGAAGATCATTTCTTCATTTACTTTGTAGTCAGCACAAGAGAGCCTCATGAGAGGAGGAATATAACAGAAAAAGTGATCAAAGACATTAAGTCCACAGAAAGGGAGGAAGAATGTGTTGATGGCATGGAAAATGGAGTAGAGGGCCCCAAAAATCCAGGCAGTGGAAACAAGTTCTCAATAGAGATTTCTGCATATTATGACCCCATAGAGAAAGGAGTCTATAGGTGGCCATACAGTGGTCATAGGCCATGGCAGTGACCAGGAAACTATCAGTGGCAGCCATGATTAAGAACAGGTAGCACTGGGCCACACATTATGTGAAGAAAATATCCTTGGAACCAAAGATAGCATTGAAAATGGCTTTGGGCATAGTAACTGAGGTATAGCACACATCTAGGAAAGAGAAGTTCTTCAGGAAGAAATACATGGGTTTGTGGAATTGGTGATCTTTGATAATCACTGTGATGATAGAGATATTCCCCATGAATTCAAAGGTGTAAACTATCAGAAAAAGACTAGTGCTGAAAGCATTTACAATTGGGATGTCTGAGAAGCCCTGTAGGATAAATCTTGCCACTGTGCTCTGATTGGTCATCTAATAATTGAGAAAGAAAGAAATGCCAAAAAAAAAAAAAAAAAGAAAAGATATGCTTAACTCAGATACAATAAGGTACAAAGAATCCCGTTGACAACTTTTTCAGGCTCTAGTTCTTTTCTTCAGAAATAATTAAATACTTTTCACTCTTTTCTGTATTCTATATATGCTTTTAAATAGAAATATGTATTTTTGAATAGAGGAAATTATCTAACCCTTATTTCACACTTAATAAAATTCAATTGAAATTGAAAGAACTGATAACTCTTCTTGGATTAGCATTATTAAAAAGTTGACATTTAGTGAGCATAATTTGCATTAAAGACAGTGTTAAAAAAAAAACTGCAGATGGACAAATGCAATTTTTCCTCATAAACAACTATAATGTAATGACTATTTCTCATAAAAATATTTGTGTAAATAAGTAAAGTCAAGGAGAATTTAAATAATTTTGCTCAGGCTTATTACTTATAAAGTGGCAAAGTTAGAATACAAACAAGTATAGGGCTAATTCCTTAGCAATACACTATACTCCCTCCATTACCTGATAGAACAAAGTAAATACTTCTGAGATGAAAATTAAAACTGATGACATTTCCATTTTTAAAAGCAGTAACCTAAAACTATTCATAATTAGATATTTGTTTGTTGGGAAGACTAAAGCACACTGTCCGTTTTAAGACCCAGCACATTGCCTTTGTTTTATTTCTTGCACTATGTGAGAAGAGCAAGGACTACTTTCTCTCTAATGCTTGAATTTATTTCAAATGCCACTATTTGATTTTTCTCCTGACAGTAAAACCCTCCCCCCAAATAAAAGATGACACTTCAAGTTTAATTAAGACTTCAATTTTGTAAAATGCAATAGCTTAAACTTCACTTTTGCCAATGATGATGAAACAATAAATAGACTTAACTTTCCATCAAAAATGGCTAAAAAATGGTACAGATATGAAGCATTAGGCAAAAGACAGCATAAATAATGAGTTACCTGAGTGAAGAAAAAATAAAAATTCTGGTTAGATCTTATGATCACCCTTGGTTTGGTTTATGGTCCATTTCTTGACTTTAGGAGTAGAAAATTGGAATGGAAACAGAGAACACTAAACACTGACTTGAAAGGATTGCTGTTTAGGGAAGTTGAGGTAGCAGGGAGTTGTGGGGCAACTTACAGTTAAGAAAGGAGCTACACAGATTAAAAAAACAAAAAAATCTTCAAAAATCTGCATAGGGGTCTTATTTAGCTTTTGATGCATTTTAAGTCTCCCAAATATTTCACAGGAATTGGTAATATTATTATTTATACATATAGGATAAAATTCAAACTGAAAACACTAGAGCAGAAACAGAAAAGAATCTAACAGTATGTATAATTAATAAACCAAAATTAAAGATAAAATAGAATAATAGAAATTTGTGACCAAAACTAAGTCAAAAGAAAAGAGCCCCCTGGTGTCAGACATGACTCTGTGGGATGAGGCTCTGTGGCACTGAGGGATTATTACCAAGCACCAGTAAGTGATGCATTTGGAAAAAGACCATGACCAAAAGGGGGAAAAATTTAATAAAGAGGAGTTTTTACAGCTAAGAGATTTTAAAGTGTATCAGGAGGTCATTCCAAATATTATGATTATGCATGTCTCAGCAGATCTCACTAACTGCCACAGTAAACAAAGCCTCAAACAGGGGTCTTCCCAAATGCTCTAGGGACATCTGGACACTATAAGGAAGGCACATAACTGCATGAAATCACCACACCATCGGTGGTCCTTACCTCGATACAGGATAACCTATTTCCAACTGTAACAGAGTAAGCTCATTTATAATTACCCTACATGTGATTCTTATTCTCCTTTTATTTGCATCTATAATTAGCACTATGCCAATTAAATATATGTCCCAGAAATTTTAACCTTTGCTCTGTTCATATAGCAGTTGAGTCCTGAATCTCAGCAGAACTGCACCCAACACCTACTCTCCAGTTCATTGGACTTATCCAGGACAAATAACTAAAAGATGATGATGGACAATCCCCACCCCAATAAGCAAAGAGTATCTACAACTGTAAGGAAAATAGTTCCTTTCATCTGCCCATAAGATCTAAGACCTTCTCAATCTGAAGCAGAGTGGGCATCACCATTCCTAAATCCTCAAGATTGTGAAATGAGCAACATGAGATGGGAATGCAACCATGGACCAAAATAAACTTATTATCATTATAGTAACAGAAGAACTTGCACATTGAAATACAGTGGCTATCAAAGGTTCTGAAGGGAAGAGGAGGGAAGAATAGGTGGAACCCAGGGTATTTATAGGACAATGGAATTTTTCTGCATAATTTTGCAAAGAGGATCCAGGCCATTATAAATTTTGTCAAAACCTGTGCAATTGTGCAGTACAAAGTATAAACCATAATGTAAACTCCTGACCATGGTTAGTAGCAAAGCTTCAATATTTGTTCATCAATTGTAACAAATACACCACACTTATGCAAGATGTTAATAATAGGGGTAAGTTTGAGAAGGGTAGGGGTGGGGTATATGGGAATCCCTACATTTTTGATTTAACATTTCTGTAATCTAAAACGTCTTTAAAAATAAAGTTAAGAAAAAATAGAAAATAAAAAGATCAGTCAGTAGATAGTACAAATGAAAAAAATAGAAAAAAATTATATTTCAGTACAATAATAATATTTATATCATATGTAAGTTTTATAAACCCTTTAAATAAAAAAAATGAGTTTATAAGAATTGGATATAAAAGTCCAAAAAAACTGTACATCCTCCTCTAATTTCCACATTTGGAAACAATACTATGACACTGTCACTGAGGTATTCTGAAAGAAATATCAGTTTACAATGGACAGAGGTATAAATGAGTATTAATAATACTTATATTAGTGAGTATTAATTCCTCAAATAATTAATTTTCAATTTTTATTTCATTCTCCTATTGGCTTTATTTCATTGATTTCTATGTTTAGTTTCTTTTCTCTTCCTTTTTATATTGGGTTTATTCAGATAATTTTTCACTTAAAAATGTATTAAAGTAGAACATTCATACATGAACATACATAAACAATAAGTGTATAATAAAAGTTGTGAACTTATGAAAGAAACATGCATAACATGATACAGGGCTCCTATACATTACCCCACATAACAAATATGAGAATATTCTCTTGTTAACTATAATAGATATATAATACTAATAATATATATCTATACTATTAATATATATTATATTATTAATATAATATATACTAATAATGGGGTGAGTTGGGGGGAAATACACCAAAAAATGAACTATAGTTAAAAGTAATTTTTGACGATGCTCTTTCATAATTTATAAGAAATGTTTCAACTATTCTTTTTGTAGTATGTCAAATCATATGCCAAGATAATTTATTTTCAATCTTTCTTTATATATTAAAATCTGTAATTTACAATTTTAAACAAAATAATAGCTGCAATTACACAATTTTGGAATATGTTTCTCTCTTTTACTCTAAATTCTAATATACATAAAAGCTATCATTCCTAACAGATTCTATTATCCAATTAATTATTGAAATGGGATTTTTAAAAACTTACAGAAAATTATATTGCATAATTGGAAAATTTTGAGACATCTATGCCTTTGTACATATTATGTAATTTTTAATAACCAAGTCCATTAAAAACAATGAATTTTTTATTGTTTTCTTACATTTATTTTCTTTAGAGATTTCTATTTTTCCATCTGAAAATTTATCTTTTTATTTGTTAGTGTGAAACTCAGTAATTATTTAAAAAATATATAAATTTTAAATTTTATCATCTTTGTAATATATTTCTTGTGAAAACTATTTTCTGCACAAAAATCCAATTTATGTTCTTGGTCTATTGTTCTCTTTATCCATAATCAATATCAATTTGCAGCCCTATTTACTATTATTTTTAATTTACATTTTTTTGTTACTTACCTCGCTGCAGAGAACAGATCAATTGGCAATCTCTGGAGAAGCATCGCATCCTTTACCTCTTTAGCCATTTGCTGGCCTTGCAGATCTGAGTTAACTCAACAACAGACCAGACTAACACTACCTCCTGCACCACTGATGATAAACTGTACTACGGGAGTGAGGCCTTTCTGGATTTCTCTCTGTGTGGTGGACCTGCACAAATATGGTGAGCACGAGCAGAGCACACTTCTCCGTAGTAAAATGAGCACTCAGGAACTTTTTTGCTTTCTACTACTGCTTTGCTTCTATGTTTCAACCCAAATATTAGACTGAATTCATATTTACATCTCTGGGTAGTATTACAGTATATTACTTTGCTCCCTTTCATGACAAATACTTTTGTTTCCTTTTGTTATCCAATGCATAAAATAACTTTGTTTCCATTCTTCAAATCCTATGTTATTTAATTTTTAATTCTTTCTCCACCCCAAAAAAGTTAGAAAATTGGACATTAGATAACATGTTTTCATAAATGCAGCTACAATTTCTCTCCACATTCAATTTTAAATGCCTGAAAAATCTCCAAGTCTGTAAATTTGCACTTTAATGCTGTAATGTGATTTAGCCAAATAAGAGCTTTTCAATAATTTTGTCAGTTAACTTTCTCTGAGTGTGCATGTATATGTTTTTGTATTCTTGTGTGTATAAATACCTTCAATTGTCTTCTTCATTGTGGATTTGAACCAATGACCAACAAATACATTAAAGAGAATGGCATAATAACATTTACCTTCTTTTTCTCATGAGTTCACAAATGCAAACACCAACATTTGAGATATCAGAAGCTTACAAGATCTACCTAAGAACAGAGAGAATGCTTTTCTTTCTTAATTTTCTTTTAATGATTGTCAATTGTAAATGTTATTATGCCTACATTTTTGGTGGCTTTTTCTATGCATATTTGCCAGGAAGGGAGTAATGGTGAAAACTGAGTTATACACCAGAGCAAAAGTCAATATGACTTTTAGTCTAATTTATTTCTGGACCTCTAGAAGTGTTAATTTTGAATCAAAATCATTATTAAGAAATGTTATTCTTATTATATTTGGGAGGAAATATTATTAGCAGTGAGTTTGTGTAGCCATATTTATTTGACACACACTCCCAACCTTGGCATCGCAGTTTCTCCCTGCTTATAATGACAGAGATACTGCCATTTGTTCAAACTGAGGAGTTAGGGAAATTAGAATGCTCTGCAATCTAGTTATATCTGACACTTCCCTTCCCTCATGAAAAAGTATGTTGTAAAATTACAACCACTTTTATCTGGTCCCAGACATTTCCATAACGCTCATGTTGTCTCTGGAAAATTAGTATTTATTACAAACCTTCAAACTGATGTAATCTGCACACATTCCTGTTCCTATCACACAATTTTCTTAGTGATGTCAGCACTCAGGCCTCTCCAAGAGGAGCATTTGTCACAGGTGAAAATATGCAGAGTCTCCTCAAATTGGAGAGCTTTAACAACACAATGGTTGATGCACACCTCTACCCTTCACTGGAATTTCATCATTTTGTTAAACATGACACCCCTTCTGGCCCTTTGGATGAGAGTGGGGCCACATAAAAAAGTTATAGCACATATAACTACAGCAAAATCACTACATTTTCTACTTATTCTACTGACCACTTGACATAAATTATTTTTAATCTTCAATTCATCTTATGGGGCAGCTATTAGTACTCCAATTTTAAAGTTGTGGAAATTAAGGTTAAAATCTTTGAATTACCAAGCATCAAAATAAATTTAATGAAACCCCATTTTCCCTTATAAATTCCCCAAACTGTGAACATTTCCTAGATTGGCTAGAGTGGTCTGCCTCCTGCCTGGCAGCAAGTCTTTTGTTTGTTGATTTATTTTGAAATTCACTCAGGTAAAAGAATAAATTGTTGCTTCTGTCAATTAATATAGTAGCTTTCCAGGATTTTGGGTAACATGTATCCTTGAAGTTTCTTAGTTTTATTGGGGAAAGTATCTACTCTGAACCATTTAGACTTCTCTTCATACTGTAAACTGTCAGTATTTAACACTGTATTTTATATTATGTTCTTTACATATAGCTAAAGAGAGACACAAAGGGACAAATACTCTGTGATTGTGGTACTATGAACCAAATATATTGTATATTTGGGAGAGTACACAGTAAATAAAAAACATGTCATATCTTAACATAAGAGTTTGATTTGGATTCAGATATCCTAATACATCAGATTTCAAGATTGTCTTTATGATCAACCTGTAGGAACTGACATTGCAGTTATCCAAGAAAAGGATAAAAGGGTGAATGCTATTCAGAATAGATAAGATTGATTGTATGTTGAAATGGTCCAGAATTTAAGCTAGGGTGTGGGGAACTTTTGCAGAGATGTTCAGATCTCCCTGGGGTACCCTCTGTGAGATTATTACATCACATATTTGAGTAATAGACTTTGAATTTAATTGCTGAAAAATACTCTAAGCTCTCTTTCTGCAAATACTTCCCTTGGAACCAACTAAGAAATATTCCCAGTGTAATAATTCAAAGAACACATGCATTATCCTTTATAATTTGTTTCACATGTGAATATTTTGTTAGTGTTAGGTTTTTCCCATAATTTTGGATCATATAACACGGGAACAAGATTCTCAGATATTAATGTGTTAATGAATTGTCTGAGGATCTTTTACAAATGCTGATTCTGATTTAGTAGGTCTGGGTGAGACCTGAAATTCCAGCTTTTTCCAATGCATGAAGTTTATGCTGATGCTTCTTGTCTAAAAGTCATACTTAAAGTAACAAGTTGAGTACAGTTAATTGTTTCAGAAGAGATGTGAGAGTGGGCAGATTTTTAAAAATGGGTCATCATTAGTAATGCTGTTTTGCCTTTCTAACTACTTAGTATTTTTCAGATGGCTCTATTATTGTGTAATCCAAGTTTGAGTTACTAGTTAAAAAAAACCCAAAAACACACACATACTCACTTTTACCTAGGAGCTTGGGTGAAATCAAGGTCAGTTTCTCAGTTACTATCACATTTATTTTATAACATAGTATAATGAAACCTCTGGTTTGTCTGATCATTATTATTAATTTACAGTCTTCCTTTCAACTAAGAGTTTAATAGGTTTATCTTCCTGTCAACAAAAAATGCTTGAAATGTAAGTGAAGTTAAGGTAATATATTTAGACTTATAATCACAACTATTATTTCTTTGCATGAGTTTACAAGCAGATCAACCAATGGAATATCATGTTTATTTACTGAAGCATTTTTTAGAGAAACTGAGCACTTAGCACTTAAGTCTTACAGGTAGATAAGAAATACCACTAGAAATCTTTCTGCAATTTTTTTTTCCTTAACGTGTTGTTACTGAGGCATTCACAAAAGCCCTTCTTGCTCTTGTAAACTACCAGTAAGCTTTTGGATGCCAAAATTCTGTGTTTTGTTGTTGTTGTGTTTTATTTGGAGTGCACTTATATGCTATTTTATTTCAGCTCCAGCAATCTTTGCAATAATTAAACAAATTGCTGAATCCCTCATTTCTCCACAAACACTTTGAGGAAAAAGTAGTTTGACCCTATTCCGGTAACTAAACATATGCAACTGTACAACCAATCAATTCCAATCTTAGTTATTCCACAGAAATGCACATATTTTCAAACCAAAAACAAAAAAAAAAAACAGGTAAAATTGTTCATTATAATAGTATTCTAAGAACCAGAAAATAGAAACTTCAAGTAGCCCTGAAGAGTAGAATATATAAATAAATTATGGTATATATATGCATATGAATAGAGATGTAGACAATTGAAGGATATATAGATACAAATATAGATGCAATAATATAATATATATAATATAATATAATATAATAATATAATATAATGAAAATCTCCTCAAATGTAGAAAAGAATACTCTGCTGTGGAAATCTATAAGAAAGAGGAAATTATAAAATTATTAACATAAATGAATCTCATAAAAAATATGAGATGCTTATGCCAGCGGCAAATGATGACATATTTATAAATGTGGGTTTATTAGTCATAATATCAGTTTCACTAAGGGATAGTTATTAGAAGAGGGCATGAAGGCCACCTGAGTTGCTGTTCATATTTTTTATCATGCTATTGTCACATGAGAATCTTCTTATTGTTATATTTCATAGCAGTACACCTTATGATTTGTGTACCTGTGTTAATGTAATTTATCTTTTCATAAAATCTTTACTTAAAAAATAAGGCTTGACCTAAATAATCTGCAAATATCTGAAAAATGATCACCAATATCATTATATTAATATTGATATTCATACCTTCTGCCATGTCTTTGATCCATCAGTTTATCCTCATGGAAACTTATTCTGGCATAATCTGAGTCCCCTATAGTGGTCAATTCGGTGATTTGCTCTAATTTCCACCTTCCTATCTCCTCAAAAACTACTCTTTTTTATGGCCTTTCAAATAATGCATGAAGGGGCCATAAAACATCTCAGACAATGGTAACTGCAAATAAAACCCTTGGATATTCGATACCAAAAATTTTCGCAGAGCAATCTCTCTAAAGAACTTGTAGCACATTATGTCATGGCCCCAGACAGATGGCAAAGTTCCAGTCTGCACAATATTTAATAGACATGCATACAGAGTCAACTTGCAGCATCCACCTCTCCAGCACTCTCCTCACTAGACAAACTTAACCTGGCGACTGAAGAATTTCTGGTCTCCATCTGACCATCAGAATAATCTTGGATGTAAAAAGTTAGTTTTGATCCTCAATGTGAGACCTGATCAATGGAGATAAAATTTGTTTGTAATTGACTGTGAGTTGTTTATTTATTATGCCTCTACCTTTATTTCTTTTAGGAAAGTTGCAAGGCTGAAATGAGATGTAAACATTGATCAAATAGTTTTATTATTTCTGCATCTCAACTACTTTGCACTTAATTTTACTACTACCTCTCTTTACATAATCTGTTATATAGAATGATAAAATTTATGCTCCTTGCTTAATAACCTTATATAAGATTAGAAGTCACTACTAATTTTCACTTCGAGTTGTTCTTATATTTCAATGTCATTCTCAGAATATTTGCAGCATAAAATGATTTATTCTACTGGGATCCATTTTTATTTTCCGTTGTACAAATTCAATGAATAATCAGATATATATTAACCATGTATCATTATTATTTGCTTCTTAACAATATCTAAAGTTTGCATGGTTTTAGATTTATCAGTTTTAAGGGTTTTTAGATTGCAGTATATTATATTTGACAGGTATTTCTCAGAAACACAGGGTCTGACATTCACAATTTGCAACCCTGACTGAATTAAGTAGAGTCAAATGGTGGCAATGACAGCAAGATGAGAAACTATCTTAAGAAAATAAAAAAGGCAACTAAATAATTGTACATTCATTACTTCACCTATTATTAGAGCATTTTCAATATTTCAATAATAACAAAATGTGATTATACCAAATATCATTGATTGTATGCTTTGGATGAATTGTATGTTTTATTAATAGGTATCAATAAAATTGATTAAAAAATGAATTTGCCATAGGAAAAATAAAAGGGAACTGCTGACATTTATTAAGCCAATATCATGTGTTAACTGCTTTGGAGGAATAGCCTACTAAATATTCATGCATTTTCCTTGAAGTAGGAATTTAATTCTAAATGTGCTACCCATTAGACAGCAGAGGACTGGAGTGGATGAATAACTGGTTGTGGGCTACAAGCGGTGAAAATGCACAGATCACCCTCTTATAAAGTGTGTAGTCAGAGTCTTTGGGAATAGTTGAGGAAAAGAAAGAAAATGCAACAACAAAAAAACTGACTTTATCTCCCATTGAAATGTAAGCCCAAAGTGAGCCTGGAGGCCAGGACAAAATCTGCATATTCTTAAAAGTAGGAAACAGGTTACTGATGTTCCAGGATATTTGTCAAGGAAGACTAGAGGAAAGGTAGAGGTAGCTGAGCACCAGAGCTGAGTCCTATGAGCAGGTGTGTCTCTGCCCAGTGTCCCATTACACTGTGTGAGTTCACAGCCCCTGCCTTGGTCCTCTTTACATAATCAGTTATACAGAATGATAAAATTTATGCTCCTTGCTTAATAATCTTATATAAGATTAGGAATCACTACTAATTTCCACTTCAAGAGCTGTTCGTATATTTCAATATCATTCTCCTACTCCATCTGTAAGAATACCCTAAAGAAAGGTGAAGAGAGGCACAAATCCATAAACCTATGAGCTCTATATTTTAGGTTTTACTGTATCTAAGGTGTTATTTTATATTTGATTTTATCATTTTTTTCTAATTATGGAAGCAGCACTTTCTTTTTGTGAAATTATAGGTACTCTCAAATACAAGTACAGATGAATTTACAATTAACCTTTGGAATGTATATGGTCACGTATATTTGATAGCTATGTCATGTTATAGTATGTGATTTACATTATTAATTAACATCTGTAGTGAATTAAAATAAAATGGTTTCTCTTTTAACTGTCATGATTTCTCAGCATGTCAGAATTTATTGTTAAATATCTCAAAACAACCCTTGACACGTGTTTAAGCTAAATAAACAGAATCTCCTTCTTCTTCCTATGTCTTACCTGGGTTCACCCTTGAAAAAGTCAAATACAAGCTCCCCATTCCCCACTGTTGTTTGACCAACTGCTAATGCTCCACCCATTTACTATTGTAAAGGCATAATCCCCAGGTCCTTGCTCCCCAGCTCCCCAGCTCGGTTGAGCCCCATGCTTCTGATATGTTCTCTGGAGACCCAGCAAGGCATGCCTCTCCTCTCTCTCATAGGAACTGTGAATACTAATACAATTTTCTTTCATACACCTCTGTTGTCATTCATCAGTGCCACAACTGACCATCCACATAAAGATGCTTAAAACTCAACATTTATATAAAAGAGGAGATAAAAATAAGTTTATAATAGAATAATAACAGACTTAGAATCATTTATAATTTCCCTACACATAATTAATTTACCCATTTTATTTGAACCTATAATAAGCATTGTAACCATTAAATATTTGTCCCAGAGACTTATATCTTTAGTCTGTTCATATGCTTGTTGAGCCTTGAATCTCACCTACTATTCAGTTCATTGGGCCCACCCAGGACAACTAACAAAATGATGATGATGGACAACCTCCATCCCATGAAACAGAGAGTATCTACCTCTGCAAGCAAAACATTTCCTTCCATCTTCCCCATAAAATCTAAGCCCTCTCTCAATCTGAAACATCTTTGGCATCACCATCCCCAAATCCTCAAGATTGAGGAATGAACAAACAGAAAAAGGGGATGCTAACATGGACAAAATAAATTTCTTATTATGGTAATAACAGAATAACATGTAACATTGATATAAAGATAAAGGTCACCAGAGGCTCTGAGGTGAGGGGGAGGGAATAATAGTTGGAACATTGGGCATTTTTAGGGCATTGAAAATAAGGATAAACTGCAAGGTAAACTATTGACCTTGGTTAGTAGCAACGCTACTATTTATTCATCAATTTTAACAAATGTAACACATTAATGTAAGATTTTATTAATAGGGAAAGACGTAGGAGATGGAGGGAGTAGATTATATGAGAATCCCTTATACCTGGTGTAGCAGTTTGATATGGTTTAAGAATTCCAAACTAGATATTGGATTATGCTTGTAAACTGGTCTGTTCCTCTGAGCATAATTAAATTATGATTAGGGCTTTGATTGGGGCACATCAGTAGGACATTGAGTCCCTGCCCCTTGGTGGGCAGGGACTCAGAAAAATCTACATGGTGGAGCAGAAGATTTCATTGGAGTTTTGATGTTGGAGTTCTGATGCTGAGTTTTAATGCTGTAGCCTGGGGTAGTAAGCACATAGAGAAGCTTGGTCATGAGGAAGGAGAGAAGGCCCTGGGAAGAGATGAGCCATTTGCCTGATGGTCTACAGCTGGCCTTGTGGAGAGAAGCAAGCTTAGGCTGGCAGGCACCTTGCTCCAACACGTGGCAAAAATCCTTTGGTGAGGGAAGTAACTTATGCTTTATGGCCTGGTAACTGTAAGCTTCTACCCCAAATAAATACCCTTTTATAAAAATCAACAGATTTTTGGTTATTTTCTTAAAAATAAAACCAGAAAAACTTTCTTAGAAGGTAATATTGGGATGGAAGAGCATCATGGAGAGATTGGCAATTTAGGAGGCCAATGAAACATGGTATCACTGTAACTTTTGTAGATAGTGGGAAATGAAAATCTCTGGAGGAGGAAAACAATATAAATAGGATAGAAATTGTAAAAAAAAAAGTGCCATGAACAACAAAAATCTTGTATTTAAATTTGCCTGTATTATGGAGCGAAGTAAACAGGATGAAATTACACATCTATTGCCATTTAAGAAAGCCAAAGATATTTTAATGACAACAAAATTTGCAATGAATGTCATTAAAAGCAGCGATAATCATAAAAACATATTTGTGGATACTTATCCTGCTGTAATGTACACAGGGCATAACTGTATAATAGTGAATACCTTAGTTTTCCAGACACAGAGAATCCTGAGTTTGTTCCCATAAGTGCTGTTACTTTTTTATGCAGGTTTTCTAATTTTTGTTTATGCTCACACAGTGTCATCTTTATTTCCTTTATCTCTTCAGTCCTTTGTCACTTTAAATTTATTAAGGAGGTTTGTGTGGACATGATTTTTCACTTTTTAAATAAAATAAATCCTTATTCTCAACTATATTCTTGGTTTGTTCCATTGATTGGGCCATATCTCCCTGTTATTTTTAGTGTGAGTTGTTATTTTTGGTTGTTACTTAGGCATCTGTTTATATTGAGGTTTTGCTATGTTGATTTTGAGTGCAAGTCTTATTTCATAGCTTTTATTTGATTTATAGTTTAATTTTTTCTAAAGCCTTTTTCCCCCCTTGTTTAATTTGTCAAAACTAAAACCAAGAGCCACTAAAGGGGCTTAGAAATGTTTCCTGTGCCTGGGAAGAATCAGGAGAGACCACCTTCTTTTCCTTCATTTTCCCAGCTGGCCAGCAAATGGTGCTCCTTGGCAAACCCTTCCATATTGATGAGCCCTTCAATTTCCATTTGCTTTTCTGAACTATTTAGTTGTGGTAGTTACATTCACCAAACAAAAACCACATTCAGCTCTGTCATACCCTCCCTCTTTCTAGGGAAGAATGTGTTCTTTCCCTTCTTCATTGGTTGCTCATTACCAAGCATGTTCACCTTAGTAGTGGGGGATTCCCTTCTGGGGGGATATCAAGTCATGATTTTCCCTTTGACCTCTCTGTCTCTCCATTCCAGTAGCTCACAGAAGATGTGTGAGGCATAGTCTTGGCCTGCAGGTTGTCCCCAAATTGGCTTCCTCAGATGACATCTATGCTTTCTAACCTATTTTTCAAGAGATCTGCACCCTGTCTTCATTGATCATTCTCATCAGCATTTTTTCTTCTTAATTCTCTGCATTCACAAGGAGACCTTAAGCACATCATTTAACCAATCTGTGCTCATCTGTGTATCTTTCTGAACACTTGAGGAACATCTGACTTTGTCTGTAGGATTATGTGAGATAAAAAGTGCCTTGAAAGGTTTTTTTTTGACTGATGCTTCTGTAACTTCTTAAGCTGCCTTTTGTCTGTTATTTTATTTTAATTTTTGAACTTGAAATGAAGTTTATTTTAAAAAATACTTTAAAAATCAATAAACAAAAAGACAACCATAACCCACTGCAAGAAGCAGTTAAATTTCTGGAAAAGTATCATCCATTCACAGGAACAAAGAAATTATCAGAAACGGCTCAAAAGAAATCATAAACATTAACATACAAGACATCCAGTAAACTGGTATGTAGTTAAAATTAAATTTTCCGGTCTAAGAAGTAAAAACAATAAAAATTAATGAAGAAAAATGAATGGACACTAAGAATCACGTGAAACACCATAGTGGATATGCACACATTCATAATGGGAATGTCAAGTGCAGAAGAGAGGGGGAAAAGGATAGAATTAATATTTGAAAAGAAATGGCTGAAAACTTCCCAAGTGTCAGGAAATACACGGATGTAAACATCCTAGATGTTTAAAAAATTCAAAGTAGTATTAAGACAAAGATTGAATCATTACAACTTAAAATTAAACTCTGAAAAGCCAGTGACAGAAAAACATGAAAGCAAAAAGAAAAGTGATTTAGCACATTCATAGTATCCTCAATAACATAAGAATTGACTTTTTATCAGAAAAAATATGTTGGCCAGAGAACTGTGGCATAACGTATTTAAAGTACTGAAAGAAAGGAAAAATAATATCAAACAAGAATCCTATACCTGAAAAAAAAACTTCAAAAATGATGTGGAAATTAAGCCATTCCCAGACATCCCATAAAAAACCTTTAAAGTAAATGATCTTCAAATTTCTAAAGAAGATGAAGAAAAATACAGAGATAGAACTAAAATATATCAAGAAAACAATTAATGAAAAATATAAGAATCTTAGTAAAGAGATAGAAATTATAAAAAGGAAACAAAGAGATCTACTGGATTTGAAAAACACAATAACTGAAATGAAAAATTAATTTTATGAATGAGCATGGACAAGTGGAGTGTAAAATTTACCCCAGAGAATCCCAACTACACAAAGCAAATTAAGGCAGTGGAAAACAAAGATTAAATTTGACTTGAAGGTTGAAGATTTAAAACATTGTGGAAGAAGGTATAGGTGTACTAAATGAAAGCAGAAGGATAAATGAAGACATCATATAAATAATAGTAAGGAATTATTTTATTGATTATGGGTAATTAAAATTAGGCATATTCCAAAATGTCGGTAAAGACTGAAAAAGAAGATTTAAATAACGATATATTTATATACTATTTTGAGGCTTATCTTTCCAACTCTTTTTTATTCAGGCTGACATATTGTTCCAGTGTCAGTATAGACTCTCTTCTTTCTCTACAGGAGGCACAGCTCCAGAATCAAGAAATTGTGACCTAACTAAAAATAATTTCTGTTAATTGTGGTTTAGAATACAATAGAATTATTGTAATTTGATTTAATTCATGTCCCTAGATTTCCATAGATGGCAAATACTATAATTAAAAATGGAAATAGACATTTGAGGTGAACATACATGTATTCAGTGCTAGAGTTCATATAGTTGAATAAAATATAAAACTGAAAGATTCTTGATACTGATTCTGTTAAGCAATTTCGTGACTCTACAAACCTTAGAACTGTTATTAAAAGTGACTTTATTTTTCATTTCTCTCAGAGTTGGTCTATATTTCACATGTAAATAACATAAGTGAGATACTGATAGCAAAGCTTGTGCAATGAGGGTTATTTTCCTTTAGTATGAAAATATTGCACTGATCTAATAAAATGAACTTTTCATTAAATGTGCTTTATGTAGACTGAAAACTGGTGAAAGAAGAATGTGAAACAGTCCAGCCCTATTGCCACAACATTTTTCAATCATTTAGGTAACTTGCTTCCAGAGCATAGCATTGTTAAAACACTATCAGGAAGTCATCATGACCATGAATGAAAATATCAAGAGGATCTGATGGCTAAATAAAGAGGTAAGGTTTTGGAATCCAGCATAACTTTCACTGATGAAGTACTTGAAGAATAACCCCGAGACTTGTTAAGCTGATTAGACAAATAATAACTACAATGTAGGTTATCCTTGGACTTGTGTCTCCTGAGTAGCCACCTAAACTAATCATCATGGGTCTTGTCGTAACACCCACAACTCAGACATATAAACAAAGTAGATATCCTTTGGGAAACCGAGAGGCCAAAAAGTCAGTGTAATATTTGGACTGAGGTCCTAAAGCACCTGCTAGAGCAATGTTCCAAGAAAGAAGGAAAGAGGAGCCAAAAGATGTTGGAGAAATTGTGAGACTAGAGGTAGAACCTGGCTCATTGTATGGAAAGGCAGAACTTCTAACACTTAAATTATGTAATTCTTTTTACCTTGGTTCTGTCAATTATTTTTTAAAAAAACATGTCAATTTAATATAGAGGTCTTAATTTATTGAAAAGTTAGAAAAATATGTCTCTACCTTATTCATCCTATGGACATTTTTGTTGTTTACACTGTTCATTAATTGACTTTGATATATTTTTTTATTAGGGAGGCATAATATTTGATGTATCATGCAAAATATCCCTACTTTTAATATTTGCTATGTGCCATTTTGCCCAATCAATACTAGAATCTTTCAGAGAGAAGACATACCTTAATATGCATTCCATTGCACTAATTATATATATATATCAGGTTTTTTCACATAATCCCTACTGACCTGTAGATATAAACAGCAACAAACAAAACAAAACAATGACAGACTGTAAAATGACAGTAAATCTTGCTCATTGGTATTTTTAAGGGTTTTTCACCAAACAGATTAAGAAGCCACCAAACACATTCATAAATGAGAAACAAAAATGATTTTAAAATGATGAGAGACTAATGCTTACAATAGAATCACATGAGAAACAGAGAGAAACAAATTATAAATGTATCCAAGAAGAATAAAATGGAACTACTAGTGATGAAATATAGATAATTTATGCAAAGGAGAAGCAAGAGAAAGGAACAAGAGATTTCATGCAAAAATAATGTGATCTATTGCTCCCCATGAAATGTTGATTCAACATATCTAACTTTCATTGTGTTTTATGCATGTTCAAGGTGAGAACACCAAAGAATTATCAGGTCAGAAGTAGAAAATAACCCTAACTGAACATATTTCTGGGAGATCCTCAGGAAGCATATTATTTTTTTGGTTATAGAAATTTTCTAAACATTTTTCCATTCATTCCATTAGAATTTTCATCAGCCATTCACTCATTGTTTATTCTAGGGGAGAAGACTTTGTTTCAGATTATGTAGTATATTCTATTTAGTTTAGCCAAATTCTTGCCTTTTTCAGAATTTTTGTAGTGACATTGTATAAATTAAGAGGTCATATAAATGCTATGAATTAACAAATTCAAGGTTATATTTCAAAACCCAAATGTAGTTTAAATTTATTACTTACAGTGTTATTCAGGCAGGGAACTGAAGGGAATCATTAAAATAGATTGCCTCTGCACCACAATAAATTATGTGATACTGTATCATAGAATATATGCACACATACACAACCATATCCAGAGATAGATAGAAAAAATATTAGATAGATAGATAGATAGATAGATAGATAGATAGATAGATGATAGATAGATAGATAGATAGATAGATGATAGAAGGATAGATAGATATAGATTGATGATAGATGATAGAGAGATAGATAGAAATATATATATATATATATATATATATATATATATATAGAGAGAGAGAGAGAGAGAGAGAGAGAGAGAGAGAGAGAGACTCTGCAAATAACCTCAAAGCACAGCACTATACTAGAAAATTGTTAGATCATAACCTATGGCTTTGCACTTACAATTTGTAAATGTTTTAAATAATGACTTTGCAGAAATGAAAGTTGTAGGTATGTTGAATTGTAGGTTCTCATAAAGTATACTATGCCCATCATATTGGATGGTACATAGGACATTATAAATTTACTATTGTATGAAAACATAACTTTGTATGAAGTCAATGAAAGAGTAATATTTATAGTACAATATTTCAGGCTTAAAAAATTATCAAATAATCTAGGAAAGATGAAGAACTGTTTTCTGTTGTTTAATAAATCCAAAAATGTAAATGAGAATCAATTCAAGCTAATATCTTCAAAGAAAGCCTTACACTCCAGGCCTCAGTAAAATAGGTTCTAGTCAGAATCCTCTTCATAAACACCATTGCAATATCAAAACTAACTTTAAATAATTTTATGGAACTTTCCAAATTAGAAGTTTCTGAATTGAGTTATAAAAGTAAAAAAAAAAAAAAAAAAAAAAAATGTTTGGATATTTAACCTGATATAATTCCATCTTGTCAATAAAAGTTGGAAATATATATCTTCATGAAAACTTGCTTAATATATTTATGCTTAGTAATTTTAATGTGCTATTATTGCTAATTTTATTATTAAATGGAAATATCACATCCCATGGTAAAGGTTAAAATCTTAATTATTTTTCATTTTAATGTTAATGATTAAAGACTCTATTCATTAAATAATCATGAATGATCCAAGTTTGAGAAACCTTGATATACACCATTACCACATTTGCATAAAAATAAAAATTTCAGGGATATATACAAACATTTTGATGTTATACTAAATATGTATATATAAAACATGAATATAAAAAAAAATGAAGCTAAACATGTAGATTGATTTGGCTATTTCTTGAGGAGAAAAGTCAATTTATAAATTTATTAACTCACTACAGAACATTGGATAAGGCTTTTTGTCATTGAAATCACAATGAAAAAACCAATAAGGACTTCTGGGAAGATTACATTGGAGTAGGTAGGCAGGGCTAAACTCTCTTACAAAAACAATGGAGGTCCTAAACCGGGTAAATTACAAATTCTAGTATACATTTATTATTTAATAATGTTCATGTATGAATGGTAAACTTGAATAAAATTTTATTAAAACACACAAACACACAAAAATGGAGGAAAGAAAAAACTGCCTGAGGGAGTTGCTTTGGGGGATTGCAGACCAGGACATTTCTGCATTGTCCAGGAGGGTGAGGGATAAAGAGACAAAGAAACTGACACAAAAAACACAAGTTACTAGCTCCTGCACCTGGGAATGGGACCCATCTCCAACTCTCAAAGTGAAAAGCCTGGAGATAACTTGTTCTTCACTGCAGCTGACTGAGAGGGGACCAGACATCTTCCTCCCTGGTAAGTGAGAGGTTGTGGCAGAGAGCAAAGAGAAGTTTCTGTTCAGTGGGTGTAGTCAGCAGAACCTCCTTTGGATCTCAGCTCTGTCCAGACCAGAATCATGGACAAGTGGAGGTTGAAAGAGACACCTACTTGTAAAGATTTGTTAAAGACTGCCTTCTGATACAGACTGGGAAACTACAAGAAGAAAAAAATGCATTTGGGTATCTTTCATGTTCCAAGACCCTGGGATATGATGTGAATATGTTAGTGGATGTCTGGCTCTTTTTGATAACTTAGGCTTGGAAATTTTAAAGTCAGAAAAAGTTGAACTAAAAATCAAAGAAGAGCCATAAAACAACACCACTAGGCAAAGAGAGAAATTGATAGTCAGAATAAATTCACAAACATAATCATATGCTGAGACATCAGCAAAAAATCACAAGGCATATGAAGAAAGAGAAAGATATGTCCTGAAAAAGGAAAAAACCAAAATTCCTGATGAGACATAGGATTTAAGAATACTAATTAATGGTAATCAAACAAATCTAAATAAATTCAAGGAGTTAAAGTAAAATATGGCTAGATAGATAAAGGTTATTAAGAAGACACTGGGTAAGCATCAAGAACAATCTAAAGCCTACAAAGAAAAGTAACAGAACTTATGGGAATAAAAGACAAAATGGATGGGATTAATAATATATTAGAAGCATATAACAATAGATTTGAAATAGCATGAAAAAAATAAGTGAAATCAAGAATAGAACATATTAATTGAAAAGACAGAACAGACATAAAAAATAAACACAGTTTCAAGGAATTGAGTGACAACAGGAAATGCATAAACATAAACAATATATAAGTGTTCCAGAAGGAAAAGAGAATGGAAATGGGGTCAAAAAACTTTATGATGGAATAACGACTGAAAATTTCTCAAGCTTTATGAAAGACATAAATATCAATATCCATAGACAATGCACCCCAAACAGAATAAATCAGAACAAACATAGTCTGAGATATCTGCTATTCAAAAGGTCAAGTCCCATAGGTAAAGGGAGGATTCCATAGCACCAAGACAACATCGCATACAAGGGAAACACAGTAGTACTAAGTGCCAACCTTATCATAAACCATAGAGGTGAAAAGGCAGTAGTATGATACATTTAATGTACTGTAAGTGAAAAACTATCAGCAAGAATTCTTTATCCAGCAAATATGTCCTTCAAAGTTTAGGTTGAGTTTAAAGTCTTCAAAGACAAAGAAAAACTGAGAGAGTATGTTACCAAAAGACCATTTTTACAAGAGACTCTAAGTGGAGTGTTATAGCCTGAAAAGAAAAGACAAGGGCAAGAGACTTGGAGAAGAGTGTAAAAATTAAGTTTTTTAGTAAGGATTACTTAAAGGGTAAAAAGAGAGACATTAGGAAGATAAGACAATGGAAAGTCAAAGGATAAAACAAGAAGAAGTAAGTAATGCCTTCACAGTAATAATATTGAATGCTAATGGAGAGAAATCAACAATCAAAACATATAAACTGACAGAGTGTATAAAAAATATGAACCCTGTATATACTACCAACAAGAGACTTGCCTCAGAGGTAAGAACACAATCAGGTTGAAATTGGAAAGTTGGAAAAATATACTCAGCGAAAATAGTAAACAAATAATATTTGTAGTAGAGATACTATTATTGGACAAAATAGATTTTAAATGCAAAACTGGTGTAAGAGATATAGATTAAAACAGGAAATTCCCAAAAAAGAAAATAACTATATTAAATATTGGTGCACATAACTTGGTTGTCCTGAGATACATGAGGCACACACTGACAAAACTGAGAGGAGAAAGAGACATTTCTATAATAGTTGCAGACTCTAGTACACCACTCTCAGCATTGGATAGGACTTCTGGACAGAAGATTAAATAAGGAAACAGAGAGGTTGAATAATGTGGTAAATGAACTAGACCTCACATATTTAGTACATTATATCCCCCCAAAACAGCAGGATATACTTGCTTCTCAAGTGCTTATATAACTTTTTCCAGGATAGACCATATGTTGGGTCACAAGACAGGTCTTAATATATTTAAAAGGACTGAAATCTTACAAATAACAGTTTCTGATCATAATGGAATGAAGGTAGAAAACAATAACAAGCAGAAAAATGGGAAATTCATAAATATATGAAGATTAAACAACACACTCAAATAATCAATGGGTCCAAGAAGAAATTGCAGGAAAAATCAGAAAATATCTAGAAACAAATAAAAACAGGAACACAATATATCAAAACATATGGGATACAGCAAAGGCTGTTCTGAGAGGGAAATTTATTGCCCTCAATTCTTACATTTAATAAAACTGCTAAAATCAAAGACCTACGAGTACAGCTGGAGGAACTAAAAAAATAACAGCAAACAAATCCCTAAACAAAAGAAAGGAAAGAATTAATAAAGTTCAGAGGAAAAATAATTGAAATTGACAACAACAAAAAAAATATAATCAACAAAACCAAAAGAAGATAAAAATAAATTAAAAATTCTTAGCTCACTAACAAATAAAGAAAGAGAGAAGATGCAAATAAATAAAATCAGAAATGAGAGGGAGAAATTACCACTGATAACACAGGTAAGAGATATCATAAAAGAATATTATAGGGAAGCGGCTGTGGCTCAATCAGTGAGGCTCCCGTTTACCATATGGGAGGCCCCTGGTTCGGTTCCTGGGGCCTCCTGGTGAGGGCAAGCCTGCCCGCACGGCGTGGTTGGCTGACCCAGCGAGCACAAGCAGCAAGGGGGGGATAAATGAATAAATAAATAAAATCTTTAAAAAAATAAAAAAAATAATGTAAAAAAAAAAAAAAAGAATACTATAAGCAGTATGCCAACAAATTAGACAATATACATGAAATGGACCAATTACTAGAAACACATGAACAACCTACATTGAACCTAACAAAAATGGAAGACCTTAACACACTAACCACAAGAAAAGAGATTGAAATAGTCATCAAAAACATCCTCAAAATGAAAAACCCATGATTAAATGGTTTCAACAGTGAATTCTCCCAATTACTCAAAGATATTCTAGTACCAATATTTCTCAAGTTCTTCCAAAATCTTGAACAGGTGAAAACACTACCAAACTTCCTCTATGAATCAACACCACCCTAATAGCAAAGCCAGATAAAAAAATACTATGAAAAGAGTAAATTACAGTTTAATTTCTCTAATGAATATAGATGCAAAAATCCTCAACAAAGTACTAACACAATGAATCCAAAACCATATTAAAAGAATTACACATCATGATCAAATGAGTTTTATCCCAGTTTTGCAAGGATCTTTCAACACAAGAAAATCATTTAGTGCAATAAGTGGCATTAATAAATTGAAGACAATAACATGATCATCTTGATTGATGCAGAAAAGGCATTTGACAAAATACAGCATACTTTCTTGAAAAAAAAAAAAAAAAAACAGCACCCCGAAAGATAAGAATCAAAGGAATATTTCTCAAAATAGTAAAGTGCATATGTGAAAACACAGCTAACATTATGCTCAATGGTGAAATACAGAAAGTTTTCCCAAAGAGATTAGGAAGAAGACAAGGATGCCCACAGTCACCACTGTTATTCAATATTGTGCTAGAAGTACTAGCTAGAGCTATTAGGCAAGGAAAAAAAAATCAATAAATGGCACCCAAATAGGAAATGAAGGCATAAACATTCATGATTCTATGTGATATAATCCTACACATAGAAAATCCACAAGAGACCACAAGAAAGCTACTGGAACTAATAGACAAGTTAGGCAAATTGGTGGAATATAAGATTAATATGCAAAAATCAGAGTGGTATCTGTAGATCACTACATCTACACTACATCTAAATCTGTGGGGAAAGTCAGAAAAAAATTCCATTTATAGTAATGCCTAGAAGAATCAAATATTTAGGAAAGAAAACTTAGCCAAGGACAAAAAGGTTCTGTATTCAGAAATCTACAAATATTGGTAAAAGAGTTCATTGAAGACATAAATAAAAGGAAGGATATTCCACATTTATGTATTGAAAGACTAAATATTGTTCAAATGTCAATTCTACCCAAACTGATTTTTAGAATCAATGCAAATCCAATAAAATCCCCAAAGCAATTTTTTGCAGAAATGTAAACACCAGTTATGAGATGTATTTTGAAGGGTAAGGGGTCTCAAATAGGCATAAAATGTCTTTTAAAAGGAGAATGAAGTTAGAGGATTCTCACTTCCTAACTTTAACATATATTACCTAGCTACAATGGTAAAAACATCATGGTACATGCATAAAGATAGATTTATTGACCAATGAGATTGAATTGAGTATTTAGAAATAGATTCTCACAGCTAGTGTCAAGTGATTATTTTATTTATAATTTTTTAGTTTTAAAGAAGTTTTAGATAAAATAAATTTTACATAAAAAGTATCAGGCATTCTCATATTCTCCACCCCTCTCCCTCCCACATTAACAACAGCTTTCATTAGTGTGCTACATTTGTTACAACTGATGAACACATATTGAAGCATTGCTACTAACCGTGGACATAGTTTACATTACAGTTTATACTCTGGCCTGCATAAGTTTGTAGGTTATGACTAAATGTGATATGTCCTATATCTGTCATTGCATTGTCATGCAGGACAATTCCAATGTCCTGAAAATGCCCTCATGTTAAACCTGTTCTTCCCTCTCTCTTCCCTCGTAACCTCTGGTGGACACTGCCTTTATATCAACCATCCCCAAATCCTCAAGATTGGGGAATGAATAATGGACTAAAATTAACTTCTTATTCTTTTACAGATATATTATTACTCTAGCAATGGAAGAACATTTTTCTCTGATTTCTAGTGATTTTTGACAAGGCTGTCAATCCTAGCCAGTTTGGTCAGAACTGTCTATTCAACAAATGGTGATGGGAATACTGAATATCCATAGTTCAATGAAAGAATGAGTACCCCTATCAAACTTAACACAAAATGTATCAAGAGCTTAAATATAAAAGCTAGAACTATAAAACTCCTAGAAGAAATTGTAAGGAAATATCTTCCAGATGTTTTGCTAGGTGGTGGCATCCTAAACCTTAAACTGAATGCATGAAAGCAATGGAAGAAAAAAATAGATAAATGGGACCGCCTCAAAGTTAAACACATTTCTGCTTCAAATGAGATGGTTAAAAGGCAACCTTCTCATTAGGAGAAAATTATAGAAACCACATATCTCACAAGGGTTTGATATTCATGTTTTATAAAAACATCATAGAACTCAATGATAATGACAAGAAACCCAATTAAAAATTTGGCAAAAGACTTAACAGATACTTTTCCAAGATGAAATATAAATACCAAAAAGCACAGGAAAGTATGCTCACTATCTATTCGGGAAATGCAGATCAAAACCGCAGTGAAATATCATTTCATACCTTATGAAATAGCCATTATGAAACAAAACAAAACAAAACAAAACAGAAAACTACAAGTCCTGGAGAAGGTGAGGAGAAACAGGAACATTCCTTCACTATTAGTTCGAATGTAAAATGGTGTAGCCTCTGTGGAAATGAGTTTGGCATTTCTTCAGGAAGCTAAATATATATGTGCCATTTTATTCAGCAATTCTGCTACTGGTAATATAGTTAGAATAATTGAAAGCAAGGATGCTAATAAATATTTGTACACCAATGTTCATAGTGGCATTACTCACAATTGCTAAAAAATTGAAACAACCTAAGTACTCATCAACTGATGAACGAATAAACAAAATGTGGTGTATAAATATAGTGGAATTGTATTCCTCTGTAACAGATGAAAATAGGATATATATGAAAACATGGATGTATCTTGAGGACATTATGTGGGGGAAATAAGCCAGATACAAAAGGACAAATATTTTATCGTCTGACTAACATGAACTAAATATGATGAGGACACTCATGTAGTTAAAGCCTAGAGTACAAGCTACTGAGAGACAAAATGTGGGTTGAGAAGTGGGAGGTGATGCTTAATGTATATAGAATGTTTAATAAGGTGGACTGTCAGTGTGGATAAATGGATGGAGTTGATGGTATCACACTATAATGAGTATAGGGGGTAGTCTATGAATGTAATGTCAATTTAAAGAAACCTAGAGGATGACCTAAGGACTGTACAAAAGAATGATTTCAGTAGTGGACAAAGATAGTGGATCATACTACAAACACAAGAATGTTCGTCTACTACAAAGTATTAAGAATATGGAAACACATAGAAAAATACAACTAAGGAATATATAGAGTATAATTAAGAGTAATATTTTAATATTTTTGCAGCAATGATAAAGAAGGTACTATATTAATGCTAAGGGTCAATAATGGAGGAGTATAAGTGGATATACCATTTTTCCCTTTGGAGTAATGAAAGTGTTCTGAAATGGGCTGAGCTGATGACAGCACAACTCTGTCGTGAAACTGAAAGCCACTGAGGGTACACTTTGGATGGATTGTATAAGGCAGGGGACCATATAACACAGTGAACCCCATGCCACATAATGGACTGTGGTTAACCGTAAAAATAAGAATATTTTCTCATGAACTGTAACAATTATATCATACTAATACATGCAGTTAAGAAAAGGATGATTTGTTGGAAAACTACAACTACTCTAAGTTATTTTCTATAGTTAGCAGTAATGTTATAATGATGTTCTTCCATCAGTTGTAAAAAATGTGTCACAACAATTTAAGTTGTTGGAAGCTGGGCAATGAATGGGAACCCTAGATCTTATGCATGATTGTTTTTTAAACTCACAGCTTCTCAAATACAAAGGAACAATGAAACCAGAGGCAATACATCATGGGAAATAACTATCATTTCAAGGGTATTTCATCTGATTCTGACTCATCAATTTTCTTCAGAGAGAAAGTTTCTTTTGTCTGCATTACTTAAGTTCCCATCTCTTTAAAAAACTTTTAGATTAAGGGTATGCCTAGAAAATCACCCAACCTTTGAAGCTTCAATTTCCTTACTAAAACAACATGTATAATGGAGCTTGTTGTAACAAATGAAAATGATCTAGTTAAAAATTTATCAATATTCTTGAAACACAGTTGTCACTGTCAAAAATGGTTGGTTAACATCACTATTATAAAATCACAATTGGTTCTCCACCTCGGTAATGAATACACCAGTAGTTGTTGCTGCACCAGATCCCTATGAATTGGGCATTAGTAAGTGAAATCCAAGAAAAAAAAAGGTAAATCCATACACCCATTTTTCTTAGGAGAATTCTATATTTACATGTTATTTACAACATACATTTCTCAACATTTGGGATTCATGGAACACCATTATTTACAACTCACAATATATATTTCTTATATAACCCATACCTAACTTTACTTAGTTCTATTTCTTTACCATTTGCAAAATTATTCCAATTCACTTCAATAATATCCCTCATAATATATCAATCTAGTTATCAAGACTATCCTCTCTCAAATCCATCCACTCAAATGCCACTAATATAGAAATATTATATTGTCTTTCTGGGAATTAAAATACTCAAATGGACTTTGGTCAATTGAGTGAAGTCCAAGTAAATAAAGAATGAGATATTGTGGAAATAAAATATCTAATTGGTCTGAAATATTTGTTTTCTATCTATTCTGTTATATTATATATTTGAATGTTTATACTAAAATATTTAATCAAAAGCAGAGCCCTGAACCCCAGAAGACAAATGAAACCTTCCTGAACAAGGATTGGAGGCACACTTCTAAGTCATTATTTTTAGAATAATATTAATTTTAGATTTAAAAGTTAACTGAGAGTGAAAACAGTGGTTAAAAGTTCTTATTTAAAAAATAATGAAATATTATAAAATATAAAGAATCATATTTTACAAAGTTATTCAAAGTAATAATATCACATTTTCCTTGGAATGAAATTAAATGGAAGAACATATTGCATTTGTGATCCTCAATTTAGATATTGCAAAATGATTATTTTTAATATTCTTGACCTAATAATAATATCTTGGCTCAGAAGTGCATATATTGAATTAGAAATGTTTCATTTAGCACAAGAAGCTTTAAGTATATTCAGTGTTAAATGAAATAACAATTAATGAAAGGTATATAAGAAGTAATAAAGAAAATTTAAAATAGTGATGTGTTTATAAAAACATGCTATATTTTAAGCTCTAATTTATTATTGACAGGTAACTGAGGTAGAATTATCAAGAACTGTTTATTGAGGTAAATTTTACTATTTTATTTTCCTCATAATAATAGACAAAGGCAAGTATGAAAAAGTTAGAAATATGTCTATGTATGGCCATGAACATTTTTTTTACTCAAACACCTAGAGACAGTGAGTGAATATTATGAAGAATTCATAATACCTTTTAACAAGAACATCAGCAGAGAGATATTAAATCAAATTTTGCCATTAAAATATTGTTTAAATCATTCTATGTTTACCTATTAGATTGGAACACACCCCAATTCTTATGTTTTCTATTTAATACAATATATGAATACTTTTCCTCTAATAAAACAGAGGATATTAAATTAGAGCTATTTAATGATTAATTATTTAATTTCACCACTATCCCAAATCCAATGACCAACATTTACTCTGTGACCTTTCGCTATCCACCACCATGGGAGAGAATGGGCATAATATTTAAAAGGAGGAGTTGAATGGGAGACTGTGGGAGGTCAAATGGTAAATTACATTCTTAAATATAAACTACATTTACAGGATGGTTAAGAATAAAATCTGCACAAATATAAGACATCAGCCTGTTACTACAGAAGGAATCCCCAACTGCAGTATTTTTTCACACTGACACTAACTGAACTTAGCTCCAATTCTTTGGCGTGCCTTCTCATCTGCCACAATATTTGCATTAATCTTATGGGACAGATAGAGGAACATGAGGATGTGGAAGTGGCAGTGTAACTGGCTTGAAAATTGTTATAAAATATATGCAATACTCCACATGTATAGTAGATAATGCCATGCATTTTAATAGTTGATGAGTTAATAGTGTGAGGTAGTTTGTAGGGAAAACATAATTATTTAACTTATTATATGTGGGGAATGCCTAGGAGATGAAATTTAAAAAGTAAATTCTATGGTGAATATGAGGCTAAAAATCTCAGCTTATTTATTTGATACCTTAAGTAACCATGTTTGATATCCTATGGAACTCTAAGTATAAGTCTATAAGTGATAAATTACTTGGGAATGATGATGGAGAATAAAAAGCTAGCCATTAGATAAATTTCTTATTAAAATTTTGAAATTTGTGAACAGCTCTAAATTGAATGTTCTCTAAAGACAAATAGGCTAACGAGTTTACAGAGTACATAAGGAAGGTCAATAATGAATAGATTTATTTTTATATGCTCAGAATTATGAACTTGTTAAATTAACAGAAGCTCTGTAGAAATTGTGGCTGTATTCATCATGTGACAACCAGCCTAGGGCACAATTTAAAAGTTGTTCATTGGACAATTTTATCTAGAGTGTTGGAAGAATTGTGCAAAATTCAGAAGAAATTTTTCTGCCATTCAACATCTTTCACAGAATATATTTTGAACAATATTTTAATGACAGATAGATGTGAACTGAAATTTTATTGGTTAAGTAAAACTAAATTAACCAGGGAATGATTGATGACCATTAAAGTGAACAGGATCTGGATGGAAGAAATATTTTAGTAATGTGATTATGACAATAGCATATGGAGAGATGTGATTTGTTGATGTTATATTTTTCTCTTTTTATTTACTGATTTTTTAAATCATATTATTCTTGCAGTAATGAAAAATTAAACAAGTGTGACTGAATTTATTCTCATGGGATTTACTACCAATAACAATATGTACATTTTGCATTCAGTGCTCTTCTCATTCATTTACTTGTGGGCCCTGATGGGAAATAGCCTCATTATCATGATCAAAACTTTAGACCAGCACCTCCACACCCCCATGTACTTATCCTTCTTAGACCTCTGGCTCATTTCAATCACTATCCCTAAATCTATTGTCAACTGCTTGACCCACAATTGTTCTATCTCTTTCCTTGGCTGTGTCATCAAGTCTTTCTGGTGATTTTCTTGGCAGCTGCCGAGTTGTCCCTCCTCACAGCCATGTCCTTTGAATGCTATGCTGCCACCTGCCATTCCCTGCACTATGAAGTCATCATGACCACAGGCATGTGCATGTGCATGGCAGCTGGTAACTTCTCCTTATCTTTCTGTGAGTCCAATGTGATCCATCAGTTCTTCTGCAACATACCCCAGTTATTAGCTATTTCTTATTCAGAAAATTTAATAAGAGAAATTGTGCCCATCCTTATTAGTGTGGTTTTGGATTTCTTCTGTTTTATTTTCATCACCATTTCCTGTATCTACATCTTCTCCACTGTCAAGAAGATTCCATCAACAGAAGGTCAGTCAAAAGCCTACTCCACTTGCCTTCCACACCTGGGAGGTATTATATTATTTCTCTGTACTGGCTTCATTGGCTACCTAAAACCAACTTCAAGGTCCTCTTCTATTTCTGACTCTATAATTTCTATCTTCTACACTATAGTACCCCCGACCCTGAATCCCATCATATATAGCCTAAGAAACAAGTCCATGAAGTTGGCTATTGGACATGTTGATAAAGGGAAAGCTCATAAAAAAATAACAGGTAGAGACATCTAGGCACTATAGACAGGGCAGACAATCTCAGGTATTTGGCACCCTGTCAGTGGACTTTACCTTGGAATATATGATAACCTATCCCCCCAGTGTATTGGAGTTAGACTCATTTATAATTATCCTACACATGCCTCCTAGGCCCCTTTTATATGAACTATAATTAGCATGATTCATGTTAAATATGTGTCCCAGAGACTCAAATCTTCTGGCTGTTTCATATGCCGATTGAGCCCTGATTCTCAGCAGAGTTGCAACACCCACCCTCCAGTTCATTGGACTAATCAAAGACAACTAATAAAAGGATGAAGATAGACAATGCCCATCCCAAAACTAGAGAATATCTACAGCTGCAGGCAAGATAGTTCCATCCATCTGCCCCATGGGATCTAAGCCCCTTTTCAATAAGAAACAGAGTGGGCATGACCTTCCTAACGTCTTCAAGGTTGCAGAATGAACAAACATAAAGTGGTAACGCAAATATGGACCAAAGTAGATTTATTATTATTCTAGTAATGGAAGAACTTCTAACATTGATTTAAAGGCAGCTGTCACCAGAGGTTCTGAGAGGAAGGAGAGGAAGAATAAGGGTAACATGGGGCATTTTGGGGACATTGGAATTGTTCTGCTTGATATTGCAATGATGGATATAGTCCATTATACGTTTTGCAAAACCTATAAAATTTTGTGTAGTGCAAAATGTAAAACCATAATGTAAACTATAGACCATGTATAGTAGCAATGCTTCAATATGTGTTCATCAGTCATAACAAATGCACCACACTAATGAAAGATGTTAATGGGGAAAAGTGTGGGAAGGGGAGAGAGTGAGGAAAGTGGGAATTTCCTATATTTTTTATGTAAACTTTATGTAATTTAAAACTTCTTTAAATATAAAATTTAAGAAAAGTTTTAAAAAGTAACAGATATCCCTCTTTTCTTTAAATGGCAGATATAATTTACAAATACACATTCATCATTTATTCAATTTTCCTCCAAACTTTACAAGTAAATGTTTAAATGAAGAAAAAAGGAGCAATACATCATTAGGACTTTTCATTCAGCAGAAAGTGTATATAATTTTTTTTTTATTATTGAATCTCTGGAAATCCTATATTTAAGGAAACTATTTATAGCCTATTTCTTGAGTTGTATTCACAAGCTGATTTCCAGCTATTTTTGTATAATGTAAAGAAACATGCTTGCTTAGAAAGCACTACAGCACATCACAAAGTTTTACCAAAAATAAAATAAAATAAAGTTAATTAACAAAACACTACTGCATACTTCTATTCTCCTATTATCTCACCAGTTCAAATGACCAAAACCTTATAAATCTTTTGACACATTTTTATTTATTCCCTGCATTAGATGCCTTATTTATTTATAGTTGCTTCAAAATTAAATGTGGAGATTTTGCTCAGCTCATTCTACTTATGACACAATCTTTCCTTTTATATATTTTTCATTTAAGGATTTTTTTGAAATGTAATATAAGTGTTGAATGAATTTTGCCAGAGAAAGTTATCAGAACCTAAGGGAATAGACGAACTATGATTAAAAGGTCATAATGAAATGAATAATAATTTGGTGATGCTATTTTAATTTTTATCCCAACAAAACTATACTTCTTTGATTTTTTACATACTAAAATTAAAAAATCATATTTATAAGTATAAAATTTAAAAAACATATTTGTACTTTTAAAATAAAACTGATCATAATTTTACTTTTACTTTGACTCTAATTTTTCTCCTTAATCATCAAAATTTTGTTTTGATGTCTTATGATTGACATTTACTGCATATCTGATGACTTCCTTGATGATTTATCTACTAATATATATGTGTTTTATTGTTGTACTATATTAAATGTTTTGTTGAAATAAATATACAAAAGTATATAGATGTTTACTATTCTTAAACATTTGTACTGTAAATTATGAGGTTTTCATTTACTGATTATGTAATATTTTGAAATATTTTCCAGAATATTTCATACATTTTAATATATTATAGGTGTACAAAAATATTTTAAAAATTAATATATATACAATTTTACAAGGACCTAGTCCATTTATATTCTGTTAAATAGATTCCAAGTTTCATGAAGAATTTTTCACGTAAGGATATAACATAGGGATTGTTGTAATTTACTATTTGTTCACTATGTAAAGGAACATGTTCATTTATTCTTTATTATTCTGTAGTCTAAATCATGTATTCATATATTTTGGTTATTTATATGTATATCATAAAATTTAGTGCTAAAATTACTGTGCTTTTAAACAGCTTAGATATTGATATCTACTTCATGTAAATATGGCCCATCTCTAGCTGTTCCTTTAATTGATGTTTTGTTCTTTTTACTTAACTGAACTTTGAAGAATTATGTATTTATTTAAATCTGCTAACTTGTTTCCCTATGATTTTTAATTAATTAAAAATTCATGATGCCATTAATGCATTACATTCAATTCACATTCTTTTACATTTTTGTAATTTTATACACAAAGATATGTATATGTATATTGAGACATTAAAAAATGTTATTTTTTGTAGAAATCTTAAAGAAAAGCAGGGAATATTTTCCTGAATTCTGAAAAACATTTTCAATGTAATTTTTTTTATTAAAATGAATTAATGTAAACATCCATCTTTTTGAACAAAAAGTGACAACATAATAAATTTAATTTTGACTAATCTCATATCATATAGGGCACATCACTAACCAAGTGAGAAGTTGGCATTTGCCTAAACCATTTGATGCACTATTTTTAATTCTCTCTACTAAACAATTTCCTAAGCATGGAATTTCAAGACTCAGTAAAATATTCAAATTTGTATAGATTGCACCTTATTGTTCAGCCTGTAATTTGACTATGGTAAATAAGTTGAAGATACTTACTGCCTTTAATCTTTTAAAAGAGGCACTCACAGGGTTGTTGCAAGGATTACATCAGTAATGCATGTGTTTACAATAAGCAATCAAAACTGCTGATGATTCTTAGTCAATTAATATTCATTGAGAATATTTTGGCTTTACACTGAATATACTTACACAGATTCTTTGTGGAAGCCTCTTTGAAATATGAACTCATGATTGCCAGTCATGAGTTACCCATAACAAATGAAATTAAATGAACCTGGGGAACTTTTAAGCATCAAGCACAGCCTTAGACAATCGAAGCAGCAGAGCACCATCTGATACCAGGGGAATTCCTCTGGCCGTGTTCACCATTTGCTGTGCTGAGGGTCAATGGAAACCTTTTGTCTCATCGCCCACCTGGGTTTCTGGGCAGTGTCCACCCCCCAAAAAAATCATTCCCCATCTTTCCACAGAGAGTGCATGTTCTAAAAGGAGAGGATTCCTTCATTTCTTAAATTCCAAATCTCTACATTCGTTACACATTTGGCATTTGACAATTGTCTAGATTCCTATGCAGTTAAAGAAAAAAATTACACATGGTTGTCTCCCTCTCTCTGTTTCTGGAACAAAAAAAAAAGAAAAGAAAAAAGAGACAGTAAAAGAAGTACTGCTTCACCAACAAGTTTGCAACAAAGATTGATTGACTTACTAAAAATCAAGCAAGCAATTAAAAAAAAAAAAAAACTAAAAGCATGATATGTTTGGAGAAATACAAAATAGTTTATTGTTCTAAAACAATTTTTAGCTATGCATGTTTATTTATCATGCAGAATTGTGATACACAAATGATTAAATTAAAACAGGCCATTCTGCTTTTATTATTCATCAAAAATCATAAAGGTAAAAATAGAAATTCCCTTTTGTTCATGAGCACTCAAAACTTAATCCAAATGATTTGGACATCTATTCATTGTAGGCTCTTGAAAAATATGTGTGTGTGTGTTGGTTGAAGAACCAAAGTGTGCCATAAGATCTTAACTGAAAATGGTTGAGAGTGGAGTTTAGTGACTTCAGTACTCTAACACATTGGGAAGAGCTCTGATCCGGCTTCATATTCATACCAAGAGTTGCTATAGCCATGTTCTAAAAAATTGTTTATGCCAAAGCATGACATTTTAACATAAAATATTGGTAATGTGATTAAATTGAAATTTAAGTACAATAAGAAGAGTACAAAAGGTGTAATATTTAACTTAAAGTTATATATTTAAATTTAAGATATATGTCATTACTTCAAAGATTCTATGCTTGCAGAGAACCAGACAAACAGGCTTCCTTGTCTGTCATTCTATTTAAGGTGAAACAACAGGAAGCCATTGGAAGTTGGGCCTGATCATCTGGGGACAGAGAGTCCTGGAATGATAGAGGACTCAGTTTAAAGGGGAAGTGGGCAGTATATCCTCTTGAAATAAATTTCAAAAACAATTACTATGGGAAGAAGGAGGAAAAATGATCTTGGGCTTGGGTTGGAAAGCAATGTAGTTACTTGTCCTGCCTCCATAGATATATAAGGGGGTGAAGGAAGCTTTGCTAAAAGAAGCCCCCTGGATTTCTTTATATGTGCAGGATATTAGGCTCCTATCAGATATATGGTTGCCAAATATTTTCTCCCATTGGGTAGGCTGTCTTTTTACTTTCTGGATAATGTCCTTTGAGGTGCAGAAGTTTTTAATTTTGAGGAGATCCCTTTTATCTATTTTTTTATTTGCTGTTCCTGCTTTGGAAGTGAAATTCATGAAACCATTTCCTATTACAAGGCCCTGTAGATGCTTCCCTACATTACCTTCCAAGGTCTTTATGGTCTTGGCTCTTATATTTAGATGTTTGATCCATCTTCAGTTGATTTTTGTATAAGGTGTGAGAAGGTATTCCTCTCTTATTCTTTTGGATATGGATATCCAGTTCTCCAAGCACCATTTGTTGAAGAGACCATTCCCTCCCAAATGAGTGGGCTTGGTAGCCTTTTTGAATATCAGATGACTGTATATCTGAGGATCTATATTGGAAATCTAAATTTGGTTCCATTGGTCAGTATGTCTATCCTTGTGCCAATACCATGCCATTTTGACCACTGTAACTTTGTAGTATGTTTTAAAGTCAGATAGTGTGATACCACCAACTTCATTTTTCTTTTTTAATTTATCTTTGGTGATTCAGGGCCTCTTGCCCTTCCAAATAAATTTTGTTAGTTTTTTTAATTCATTAAAAAAAGTGTTGATTTTTTTGGGGATTGCATTAAATCTGTATATTAGTTTGGGTAGGGTAGACATCTGAATGATGTTTAGTCTTCCTATCCATGAACAGGGAATATTCTTCCATTTATTTAGGTCTTCTTCAATTTCATTTAACAATGTTGTGTAGTTTTCTGTATATAAGTCTTTTACAACTTTAGTTAAATTTATTCCTAGGTCTTTGATACTTGCAGTTACTATTGTAATTAGTATTTTTGTCTTGATTTCCTCCTCCAATTGCTTGTTATTGATGTACAGAAATGCGACTGATTTTTGAGCATTGATCTTATAGCCTGTGACTTTACTGAACTACTTTATAAGTTCTAGAAACTTGTAGATTTATCAGAGCTTTCTATGTTGAGGATTATGTCGTCTGCAAATAGTGAAATTTCTTCCTTCCAAATTGGATGCCTTTTATATATATTTTTTGCCTCAATGCTCTAACATTCTAAGACAATGTTAAATAGGATGGTGATAGTGAGCATCGTGGTCTTGTTCCCGATCTTAGAGGGAAAGTTTTAAGATTTCACCATTGAAAATAGTGTTAGCTGTGGGTTTTTCATATATACCATTTATCATGTTCAGAAAGTTTCCTTCTATCCCTATCTTTTGCCGTGTTTTTATCAGGAAGCAGTGCTGTATTTTGTCGAATGATTTTGCTGCATCTATAGAGATGATCATGTGATTTTTCTCTTTCAATCAGTTTATGTGGTGTATTACATTGATTGATTTTCTTATGTTGATCCATTTTTGCATACCCAGGATGAAACCCACTTGGTCATGGTGTATAATTCATTTTATATGCTGTTGAATGTGATTAGGAAGTATTTTGTTGAGGATTTTAGCATCTAGTTTCATTAGAGAGATTGGTCTGCAATTTTCCTTTCTTGTGTCATCTTTGCTTGGCTTTGTTAATAGGGTAATGTTGGCATCATAGGATGTTAGGCAATGTTCCTTCTACTTCTATTTTTTGGAAGAGCTTAAGCAGGATTAGTGTTAGCTTTTTCCAGAATGTTTAGTAGAATTCAAATGTGAAGATGCCTGGTCCTGGGCTCTTCTTAGTTGGGAGGTTTTTGAATCTCAGTCTCTTTAGGTGTAATTGGACTGTTGATTTCATCAATTTGTTTTTTTGTCAATGTATGATGCTTGTGAGTTACTAGGAATTTGCCCATTTCCTCTAAATTATCATTCATGTTGGCATATAATTTTTCAATGTATACACTTTGATACTCTATTTCTGTGGGGTCACTGGCGATATCTCTTTCCTCATTTCTTATTTTGTGTATTTGCATCTGCTCTCTATTTTTCTTTGTTAGTCTGGCTAAGAGGTTTTCAATTTTATTCATTGTTTCAAAGAAGCAGCTTTTGTTTTTGTTTATTTTTTCTAGTTCTTTCTTATTTTCTATTCCATTTAGTTCTGCTCTAATCTTTGTTCTTTACTTCTTTCTACTTCCTTTAGGGTTAGTTTGTTGCTGTTTTTCCTATTCCTCCAGGTGCAGTTAGGTCTTCAATTTTAGCTCTTTCTTCTTTTATGATATATGCATTTATGGCTATAGATTTCCCTCTCAGTACAGCTTTGGCTGCATCCCATAAGTTTTGATATGTTGTGTTGTCATTTTCATTCATTTCAAGGTAGTTACTGATTTCTTTTGAGTTTTCCTCCTTGACCCACTGTTTGACTTGGAGTGTGTTTTTTCATCTTCCATATCTTTGTGCCTAATCTGGTTCTCTGGCCCTTAGTGATTTCCAATTTCCTTCCTTTGTGGTCAGAAAAATGACTTTGTATAATCTCAATCATTCTGAATTCACTGAGAGTTGTTCTGTGGCCTATCATGTGGTCTATCTTGGAGTATGATCCATGTGCACTTGAGAAGAATGTATATTCTGCTGTATTTGGGTGTAGCACTCTGTATATATCTACTAGGTAGAGACCCTCTAATGTATTATTCAGAGTCTTTGTTTCTTTATTGATTCTCTGTTGAGATGTTCTGTCTAATGATGATAATGGTGTATTAAAGTCCCCCACTCTAATTGTAGAATCATTTCTGTCTCCACTTCGTCTTTCCAGTGTTTGCCTCATGTATTTTGAGGTGCCCTACTTAGATTCATAAATGCTTATGATTGTTCTTTCTTCTTGAAAGATTACTCATTTTATTATTATATAGTGTCCATATTTGTCACCTACAATAGTTTTGCATTTAAAGTCTATTTTGTCCAATATTAGCATAGCTACTCCTGCCTTTTTGGTTGTTGTTTGCTTGTAAAATTGTTTTTCAGTCATTTACTCTCAGCCTTCTTGAATACCTGGTTCTAAGATAGGTTTCTTGTAGACAATATATAGATGGGTCATATTTCCTTATCCATTCTGCCCATCTGTGTCTCTTGACTGGTGAGTTTAATCCATTAACATTCAGTGTTATTACTCTCAAAGAATTTCTACATCAACTTTATTTTCTTTGGGTTTATGTATGTCATATGGTGTTTTTATTTCTCTTTTTGTCTTTTTAGTTGTTCTTACACTCTTCTCCAATTCTCTCGCTCTTGTTTTATTCCTTTCAACCTGTAGAACTTCCTTTAGTATTTCCAAAGTGCAGGTTTCTTATCGGCATACTCTCTTAATTTCTGTTTATCTGTGAATATTTTGAACTCTCCATCATTTTTAAATGCCAGCTTTGCTTGAGAATTCATGGTTCAAAGTTTTTTTCTTTGAGTTCCTTGACTTTGTCATACCACTGTCTTTTTGACTCCATGGTTTCAGATATGAAATCAGAACCTAATCTTATTGAACTTCCCTTGTATATGATGGTTCTCTTTTCACTTGCTGCCTTAATTATTTTCTCTTGGTCTTGAGCATTTTTTACATTTTAACAACTATATGTCTTGGAATAGGCCTGTTAGGATTTATTCTGTTTGGGGTTTGCTGTGCTTCCTAGATATGAACGTACATCTCCCTTAAAACAGTTGGGAAGTTTTCAGCCATTATTTCCTTCAACACTGCTTCTGTTACCTTTCCCTTCTCTTCTCCCTCTGGGATGCTTGTAATGTGTATGTTTGTGCATTTTGTCTCATCATTCAAACCCCTAAGTCCCTGCTGGATTTTTTATATCATTTTATCTATCTGTTCTACTATCTGTTTGATTTCAGATGTACTCTCTTCCATATCACTAATTCTTTCTTCTGCCAGTTCAAATCTACTTTTATGTGATTCCAGTATCTTTTTGATTTCTTGGATTGTGCCATTCATCATCATCATATCTGTTATCTTTTTATGTATGGTTACAATTTCTTCATTATGTTCTCCTAGTGTCTTCTTAATAGCCTTAATCTCTTACTTCAATTCATTGTTGATCCATGAAATTTGTTTGGTTGTGATGTTGTTCGATGTTCTGCATCTCTTCCTGGTTTTTAGTTTGTTTATTGGACTGGCCTATGTCTTGCTGTTTCTTTGTATGGTTTGTAATTTTTTGTTGCCGTCTGGTCCTCATTTATCTCAAATGGGTTTATTGAATTGATTAGCTTCTCGCTCTACTCTTGAGTTTTGTTTAGCTGCTGGGTTTGCGTGTGTTGTTTTCTCTTTGACACTTTGTTTTTCTTGTTCTATTTCCTTGCTCTTTTCTATGTTCCATTTTTAATCTTGAGCAATCTATCTCCCTGTCCAGCTCCCTCTAGGTCAATGCCCCAAAGGCTCCCACCCTGTGGGCTCCCAGAATAGCTGACTTGGGCAGGATCCTATCCCCAGTAAGCTGTCTTTTGTGAGAGAGACAGTGAGCATCCACTTAAACTGATGCCATTTTGCCTTCCTCTAAATAGGGAATTTTAACCATTGTTTTATTTCTCAGTCTGCTTTTAAATCTAAAATTAATATTATTCTAATAATAAAGACTTATTAGTGTGCCACTAATCCTTGTTCAGGAAGGTGTTTTCTGTCTTCTGGGTTTCAGGACTAGTGAAATTAGAGCTCTTTGCAAAGACAAAAGGTTGTGGTGAAGTTTCATTTCATTAGAGTTCATAGAATGTGTTTATTCTTCTGAAAGTTAATATGATGCCCACATAATCTGGCTTCATCAGTATATATGTTGGCAGTCACAGGGAGCTGATGGTCTCAACCAATATTTATCTCTTGCTGCTCTCCCCTGGGCTTGAACATTGCCCAAGAATGATAATTTATCAAACTGTTGATTCCAAAGGGAAAACAGGCTATTATTACTTATATTGAATTTCTTTATTGGTATCAATTAATAATAAAATCTTACTGAGTAATTACTGGATCAGTATACCATACTTTTTATTGTTAGTGGCATGTACACCAATGCACAGAAATACAATTAGTTCTACCTTCCAGTTATTCAGTCTTCATTTCTTGAGTGCTTTCCTTTAGCACTGCTTCAGTAAAATCAAAGCAATGAGTAAAGTCAAGATGAAGTGTGAATGTCATTGCCTTTCACCAACAAGTTTTATTTTGGAGGGGGGCAGAAGTGTGTGATGAACAGATAAGAGACCCTACCTGGGGAAAGGGTGACTGTCAGAGGTCCAGAAAGAGCCCATTCCAAAGGTAGGGTTGTTTCAGGTGCCCAGCAGAGAGCAGTGTGGCTAGGGAGCTGGTAAGGTAGAACCAAGGAGGTGATGAGTGGGAGAGGAAAGGTTTGTGTCAATACATAGTGCTGTGATGGCAGTAGTCTTGATTTGTACTATCAGTGAGAGAATAACCTCAGATGGTTATTCTTATAACCATAAGAATATGTTTGACTTATATTTGAATTTGGCCACTCTCTGACAAAAATTGACTGTGGAGTTGACTGGAATGGATAACAAAGAGCTATTGAACTACTCCTACTGTGAGATTGTGGGGTTGATGGGTAGAAATAAAGAGGGATTGGAACAGGTGGGAGAGGAATACACTTTATTAGCATATTTTTTATTGTGAAACCTAAAAAATAGATATTTTTTTATTTAACAATGCCTCATTTATTTATTATGCTTACCATATGATCATAGGTTTAACTATTTGTTCAGTTATTTTTAAGCTTTAATTTTTGAGGGAAATTATTTCAAAACCTACAATTCTAAAACCAGAATTATAATATTACAATTTGGAGTGTCAGAATGATCAACAAGCAAACACACATCCCAGATAAAAAACATATCCACCTTTTCATAGATTGATGCTTTGATTGTGTGAAGACTTTAGTTAGGAATCTGATCCTCCTAAAAATGTGAATATTTCTTCACATCCCAAACCCAAGTTCAGTTACATGTGCTACAGGCTCAACCCATTAAAATTCACCATTAATTATACTTTCCCTACTATTTTATCTCCTTGTCTCTGTATGACATTAGAGGAGTCTCTCTATTAATAGTGCTTTGGAATTTTGCAAGTATATAGCATGGTATAAGATTTTAAGTACTGTTTTTTTTGTTTTGTTTTTTTTTTGTTTTCACTTATGGTTGTGTTGTTTTCCTCTGGATCCCTTGTTAAAAATTCATATCCTTCATTCTGTAGAATTATCTTATTTTATTTTTATTATTTTTTCTTACTCAATTTCTTTCTTCTTTCTGAAATTTTATTAATTTCATTCCCCTCATTAATACTGTTTTTCAAACTTTCCTATACAATTTTCAGTTTCTCTAATATATAGCATGGAGTTTAGGAATGTGCCTCAGCATGTCTTCTAACATTTCTATGGCACAAGTTTATTTCTGATTTAGAATTTTCACATATTAAGAACTCCCTCTAGTTTTTGGAGTTACTTTTATAACATCACTCATTGAAAGGATAATGTTTTCTGAAGAGGTCTTTAGCTATGGGATTTTAGTTTTTTCTTTCTATTATCTACAATGCTTACTTCTCTGGATTTCTTTATCCTGTCAATATTGTGATTGTACTTTGGCTCTGGGTTTAAATTAGAGACTTTCCACAAACACATTGTAAATCTAGGGTATGAGAGAAAGAAGTTTAATACAAGTGTAATGTGTGTCAACTGGACTTGTGAACAGCTGAGCTTCTGTAATCAGGATGTGGAGATTTTTAAGGGGTCTTATAGGAGTCATAGATATAATCTGTATTATTTGAATGCCCTTTATTTAACAATGCCTCATTTATTTATTATACTACTTCCACAAAATGAGATCTGAGAATAAACTCTTCTGACCACCCTCAAGTCCTGTCTGGTTTCCTGAAAGGTAAGCTCTTGGCCAAAATCCAACCAGAATCCAAGAACACTGAGCTCCTTGATGTAGTCCAAGACATTTAGACTCCAGTTAACTAAGCTGGCAGGAGAAGGGTAAAAGATGGGCTGGAAGGGTAAACAAAATATCTACACAGCATTTATAGATTCCTTTTTGTATGTCCACATTGGAATAAGTTAAGTTGTTCTTTCTGAACACATGGATTCAAAGGTTTTAAATTTTTAATGAAATGTCAATAATTGACAATAAAAGAAATGCCTCTCCTTCCTTTTCTTCTTCTTTTCTTTTTTATTATTCATAATCATTAAATTGCTGTGTATTTTATTGTGTGTGTGTGTGCACATAGGCTCTTGAGCATATTTGTGTGAAATTTCATTTTCTTTTCTGTGAGATGCTCAGGGTATTTTTCAGATCTATCTTCAAGTTCATTAACTATTTTATCTTGTATTTTCTGTTTAATTTAATCTTTAGTTAAAGCAATAAACTGTTTCAAATTATACAAGTCCCACATATTTCTTGTTCTATTTTTCAAATCTGTATGATGAATTTTCATCTTCACATTTGCTAGTTAATCTTCTTTGACATTTTAATCTTCTTTTTCATTTTTTTCAATGAAATTTTTAATTTTATAATTATTTATTTTTTATTTTTAATGAAGCCTTTGATTACATAAATGTTAAATAAAAAAATATAAGGGAACTCATATGCCCCACCCCTTTTCCCTCCCATAATTTGCCACATTAACAACATCTTTCATTAGTGTGGTACATTTGTTATGATTGATGAACCCATATTGAAGCATTGCTTTAAACATGGACTACAGTTTATATTATAGATTACACTTTGTCCTACACAATTTTATAAGTTAAGACAAAATATACAATGGCCTGTATCTGTAATTGCAATATATAGTCCTTTATGTTCTAATTGCAATAATTATATTAGATGGACTTCTTGTATATTGATAAATCTGTTTTGTTTGTTTTTTAAATTTACAATTCTAAAAATATATTGGGTATGTACCAACACCTTAAATTAGTGCAAAATTCCTTATAATACATTATAAAAAGAAACAAAAATATAAAATATTTTAATAAATCAAAAAGATAAAATCAGATATCACCAAAATCATATGTAATTGTGATAAAATAAAGTTGAATCAAGAAAACTTGGAAATAAAATGTAATATTTTACTAACTTACTAACATATTTTTAATTTCTTTTTTCAAAGTAGTCAAAAATGTTAACTCTGAATAGTATATCAATAGTTTTTTAAAACATGTTTTAATTCTTTTTTATTCAACATATTCGTCTAAATCATATTACTGCCAATTCCTATTGTAGGTAGTGAAAGTATAATAGCAGAATTTATTCATGCTTAAAAACACAAATGAATGGAACTGAGGATCTGAAGAAGGGAGAAAAAGAAAAATATATAAATTAACATGATGCAGAAAATTTAAAAATTTTGATCATTTAAAAGAAAATTTACATTATGACAATATGTTAAAGCTTCAAAAGATTAAATATTTTATAATTGTTTATAACTATTTATGGATGTTCTTCATGTTGAAATCAATATTTAGCTGAAGTTAAGTGTGAAGCTGATTATTGTCATCATAGGATGAACTGTATGATGATTAAATATTTTAGTATAAACATTCAAATATATAATATAACAGAATAGATAGGAAACAAATATTTCAAACCAGTTAGATATTTTATTTCTCACAATATTTCATTCTTCATTTTCCTTACACTACTTCATTACATCTACATTGAATGATTATATATTTCTCAAATACAATTGCAATTATTTTTCACCTCCATGTGGGAAATTATATCATCTACATAAAATTTATTTTCATAAATTTAAGTATTCCCAGGTAGGACATTTTTTACTTAAGTGCTACTGCCCTATATGTAATGAAATAACTGGAATTAAGTATAAAATTTAAGTATAATGACATTTTATAAGTGCTATTCACCAAGCATTTCTGGAAAGAGTAGAATTGTAATGTAGTCTGATATCCAATATTTTGCTTTTAACAATATTTGGTAGACAAATTCTCTTATTTGATGTCAAAATGTTTTACTATTTAATAGATTATTTCAGTTCTTAGTACTTTCTTTGTAAATGAAATTAAGAATTTTCACAATCATACCTACTTCTTGCTAGCTTACATCTACAGTATACATTTTTTAAAGTGTATTTTCCTCATCTCATGTATATAAAATGTTTTCATTCAAATTATATCTAGACCACTTACCAATACAAGAAAATTATTATTCTGATACTAACTTAGAATCACAGTGGCACGTATTATTTATTTACTTTAATGCTGTTAGTATTTACTGAAATTTGCATGCTGATTAAAGCATGTGGCAATCACTGTGAACACATGATCTTCATCATAAAACATTCACAGATATCAAAGGTATTGAAACAGGAAAATATTGGCCTTCCAAACCTTGGAATGAAACAGAAGACATCTAGAAAATTTGTTTGAATACAAGGGCTTAAATCATCTTTAAATAGGGAGATATTGAAGTGGGGAGTTGGGGAGGAAAAAAATATTGACATAGAGGTCAATATTCTTGGTCAATGTAATATGTGGTTATTAACAAATATTTCAGGGACAGAAACAGGAAATATTAGAGATATTAGAAAATCTTAACAAATGTATCTGGCCATTTTGAAAATATGTTTCCAAAGCAGATAGATGAATTTGTCTATGTATTTAAGAATAAAACAATACACAGCTGGAAATAAAATGGCAATTCAAAAAAAAGTTAGTGATAAAACAATCACATATATGATAAGGTTTTAATATCCATGTTATATAAGTAGATGACACAACTCAACAATAAAAGACAAAGTATTCAGTTTAAAAATGGACAAAAGACTTGTAAAGACAACTGTCCAAAGAAGAAATATATATGGGGAAGATACACATGAAAAAATGTTGAAAATCACTAGCAATTATAGAAATGCAAATCAAAAATACAATGAGATATCATTTCACACCTTTTAGACTGGCCAATATTCCTATCTTTTGAAGTGTTTTTATCAAGAAAGGATGCTGTATCCTGTCAAATGCTTTTTCTGCATTGAGATGATCATGTAAGTTTTCTTTGGATCTGTTAATATGGTGTGCTACATTTATTTTCTTATGTTGAACCATCCTTGCATTTCAGGATGAATCTCGCTTGATCATGGTGTATAATTTATTTGAAGTGTTTTTGAATACTATTAGCAAGCATTTCTTGAGGATTTTAGCATCCAGGTTCATTAGAGAGATTTTTCTCTCGTTTTCTTTTCCTGTTTCATCATTATGTGATTTTGGTATTAGGGTGATGTTGACATCATAGAACGGGTTTGGCAATGCCCTGTTCACTTCTAGAGAAAAGAATGAGAAGTAAAAATAAAAAAAATAAAATAAAATAAACCCCCCAAAACTTTCATTCGAACTTCCCTGTCTCATGGTTGCTTATCCTTCAAATCCTGTCATCTGGAGCTCCTGGGACGCCTCCCCGTACCCTCCTTATCATTCAAGCTTGTCAAGCCTATTTTTAGGAGGTACTGGAGATTGAACACGGGACATATATATGTGAAAGAGGAGTTTAACTACTGGGTTACAATTGCTCCACCAGTAAGGTTAGGCTTCTGAATACTTGTCATCTGCCTCTGCACACCCTCTTTTACCTCAGGCCAGTTAGGCTTCTGAGGTTTGGCCACTTGCCCTTCCAGGCTTCCACTCGCCAGGGCTGTTAGGGATCTACCAGTCCATCCCCTTGACTAGTTATTCTCTACCCTAGGTCAGGTGGGTGTGGCAGCCTGCCTGACCAATTCCCTCCTACCCTCACCCTGAAGGTGCTTAGGTCCTTTATTTTTATATTTTGGTCTGCCTGCCCTATCTCCCCTTTCACCTACACCTAGGTCCCCCTGTGTTGGTTGGGTGCTATTCACCCACACCTATTTGCCGGACAGCTCCCCCACTTCAAGAGCTTGCTGGGTGCCTGGATGCTCCCCTAGTCACTTGCATGGTGGGAAACAACTCACTCTAGGAGATTTAACTCACTCTAGGACTTAACTTACTCTATGTGCCCTGTGAGCAAGCTTGATTGACCTGTCTCCTATCGGTTACCTTTGCCCCTGGCCAAGTAGTTCCCCTTCCTCTAGTTGCCCTCTCCTATTAACCCTGTGTTCCCATGGGTTTCCTTCTGCCAGATAAACCTTCCTACATTCCCACAGTTTTGGGAGAAATATTGCAGTCTGCTGGTCACTTCTGCACTATCTTGGAGATCCCCTCTTCATAATTTTGGATGCAAAATTGGTACTTAATCCAACTGGTACTCCCTTTTCCTTAACATGTTCCTTTTTTCTTGCTGCTTTCAAAACTCTTTCATGTCATTTACATTTGACATTTTCACAAGTATGTTTCAGGGTATATGTCTTTTCATATTTATCCTCTTTGGTGTTCTTTGGGCTTCTTGGATGTGCTTCTTTTGCAATGTTTGGGAAGTTGTCTGGAATTACTTCTTTTGATATTCTTTCTCCCTTTTATCTCTTCTCCTACTGGACACCCATAATGCATATACTGGTATGCTTTAGGGTGTCCTGCTAATCTCTTAAACCCTCTTTCTGCTCCTCGGCAAGATTCATTTCAATAGTCTCATCATCAATATCAGTGATACTTCTTTGTTGACATTCAAGAAATATTTCTTGAAAGATTGAACTCATTTCTGGGTTATCAGCATGATACAGACACCAAATGCTTATAATATAATATCATGGATTTGGTCTTCATTCTATTAACCAATGTCCTTTTAAGTATTTTAATTTCCAGAAAGACAATATAATATTTCTATTTTAGTGGCATTTCAGTGGATGAATTTGAGAGAGGATAACTAGGTTGAGATATGATGAGGGAATATTATTGAAGTGAATTGGAATAATTTTGCAAATAGTTAAGAAATAGAAATAAGTAAAATTAGATATGGAGTATACAAGAAATATATATTGTGAGTTGTATATAATGGTGTTCCATGAATCCCAATTTTGAGAAATGTTTGTTGTAAATAACAAGTAAATATAGAACTCTCCTATGAAATATGAGTGAATGGGTTTTCCTTTTTTTTTCATGGATTTCACTTAATAATGCCCAATTCACAGAGATCTGGTATAGCAACATCTGTTGATTCATTCATTACCCAGGTGGAGAATCAATTGTGATTTTATAACAGTGATGTTAACTGAACTTTTTGGAATGTCACTGTATGCCATGAATATTGATAAATTTTTAACTAGATCTTTTTCATTAGTTACAACAAGCTCCATTATAAATATTGTAATGGTAAGGATATTGAAGCTTCAAAGTTGAGTGATTTTCTATGGCATATCCTTAGTTTACAGGTTTTTAAAGAGATGGAAATCTAAGTAATGCAGAAATAAGAAGCTTTCTCTATGAAGAAAATTGATGAGTTAGAATCAGATGAAATACCCATGAAATGATAGTTATTTCCTATGATGTATTGCCTTTAGTTTCTTTGTATTTGAGAAGCTGCCAGTTTAAAATACAATCATGCATAAGATACAGGATTCCCATTCATTGCCCAACATCCAACATCTTACATTGTTGTGACACATTTGTTACAATTGATGAAAGAATGTCATTATATAACATTACTGTTAACTATAGAAAATAGCTTATAGTAGCTGTAGTTTTCCAACAAAACATCCTATTCTTAACTCCATGTAATAGTATCATATAATTGTTTTAAATCATGAGAAAATATTCTCATATTTATTCTGTTAACCACAGTCTATCACTCACCATGGGATTCACTGTGTTATATTTGTCCCTGCCTTATACAATTCTTCTGTGGTGTATCCTCAGTGGCTTTCAGGTTCACCACAGAGTTGTGCTGTCATCAGCTCATTCCATTTCAGAACATTTCCATTACTCCAAAAGGAAAAATCCCATATCCACTTATACCACTCCAATATTCACCCTTAGCATTGATATAGTAGCTTCTTTATCATTGCTGTAAAAATATTACAATATTACTGTTAACTATAGTCTGTATGTTACATTAGTTGTATTTTTCTATATATTTCCATATTCTTAATACTTTGTAATAGAGAAGCATTCTTGTGTTTGTAATATGATCCACTATCACTGTTCACTGCTGATATCACTATGTTATACAGTCCTTAGATCATCATCTGGCTTTCTTTAAATTGACATTAACTTCCAGAGACAACCCCATTATACTCATTAACGTGTGACACCATCAACTCCATCCCTTTCTGCACATTGACAGTTTACCTTATTAAACATTCTATATACATTAAGCATCACCTTCCATTTCTCAACCCATATTCTGTCTCTTAGTAGCCTATACTCTAGGCTTTAACTCCATGAGTGTCCTCCTCATATTTAGTTCATGTTAGTGTGATAATAAAATATTTGTCCTTTTGTATCTGGCTTATTTCATTCAACATCATGCTCAACATAATGTATTCATGGTACATCCATGTTTTCATATATATCCCAATTTCATTTCTTCTTACAGATGAGTAGAATTCCACTATATGTATACACCATATTTTGTTTATTCATTCATCAGTTCATGGATACTTAGGTTGTTTCAATTTCTTAGCAATTGTGAGTAATACTACCATGAACACTGGCGTACAAATATGTATTAGCATCCTTGCTTTCAATTCTTATGACTATATTACTAGTAGCGAAATTACTGGATAAAATGACACATCTATATTTAGCTTCCTGAGGATGTGCAAAACTCATTTCCACAGAGGCTGCACAATTTTAAATTCTAACTAACAGTGAAGGAATGTTCCTGTTTCTCCTCTCCTTCTCCAGGACTTGTAGTTTTCGGGTTTGTTTTGTTCTATAAAGGCTATTTCATAATGTGTGAAATGATATTTCACTGTCGTTTTGAACTGCATTTCCCTAATAAGTAGTGAATATATTTTCATGTGATTTTGGTCATTTATATTTCTTCTTGTAGAAGTATCTCTTAAGTCTTTTGCCCAATTTTTAATTGGGTTCCTTATCATTTTGTCTTTGAGTTGTATGATCTTTTTATAAAACATGGGTATGAAACCCTTGTCAGATTTGTGGTTTCCAAAAATTTCTCCTCTTGAGTAGACTTCCTTTTAACCATCTTATTTGAAGTAGAAACATGTTTAATTTTGAGGAGGTCCCATTTATCTATTTTTTTTCTTTCATTGCTCATGCTTTGAGTGTAAGGTTTAAGATGCCACCACTTGTCAATACATCTGGCAGATATTTCCTTACATTTACTTCTAGGAATTTTATAATTCTAGCTTTTATATTTAGGCTCTTGATACATTTTGAGTTAAATTTTGTATAAGGTGTGATATAGGGGTCCTCATTCTTTCTTTGAACTCTGGATATTCAGTATTCCCAGCACCATTTGTTGAATAAACAGTTAAGACCAAACTGAGTGGGATTGACAGCCTTGTCAAAAAATCACTTGAAATCGATGATAAAATTTCTTCCATTGCTAGAATACTAAAACTTTATAATAGAATAAGAAGTCTACTTTAATCTTTACTCATTCCCCAATCTTGAGAATTTGGGGATGGTTGATATAAAGGCAGTGTCCACCAGAGGTTATGAGGGGAGAGAGAGGGAAGAGTAAGTTTAACATGGGGGCATTTTCAGGACATTGGGATTGTCCTGCATGACACTGCAATGATAGATATAGGAAATTTTACATTTAGTCATAACCTATAAACTTGCGTAGGCCAGAGTGTAAACTATAATGTTCCTATGTCCATGGTTATTAGCAATGCTTCAATATGTGTTCATCCATTGTTACTAATATACCACACTAATGAAAGAAGTTGTTAATGTGGGAAAATATGGGAGGGAGAGGGGTGGAGAATATGAGAATGCCCGATACTTTTTATGTAACATTTATTTTATCTAAAGCTTCTCTAAAACTAAAAAAATAAAAATAAAATAATCACTTGACTGTAGCTGTGAGAGTCTATTTCTCAATTCTCAATTCAGTTCCATTGGTCATTAAGTCTATCTTTATGCAATTATCATGCAGTTTTTACCACTGTAGGTAGATATTATATATTAATGTTAGGAGGTGAGAATCCTCCAGGTTCGTTCTTCTTTTCAAAGACTTTTTATGCCTATTTGGTGTCCCTTATCCTTCCAAATATATTTAATAATTGCTGTTTACCTTTCTGCAAAAAACTGCTTTCTGGATTATATAAGATTTGCATTGAATCTGAAAATCAGATTGGGTAGAATTGACATCTGAACAATATTTAGTCTTTCAATACATAAACATGGAATATCCTTCCATTTATTTAGGTCTTCAATGTTCTCTTTTACAAATATTTGTAGATTTCTGAATCCAGATACTTTTTGTCCTTGGATAAGTTTTTTTTTTTCCTAAATATTTGATTCTTTTAAGCACTATTACAAATCAAAATTTTTCTGAAATTTCCCTCAGATTTAGATATAGTGTAGATGCAGTGATATACAGAAACCCTACTGATTTTTGCATATTAATCTTATATTCCACCAATTTCCTTGTCTATTAGTTTCAGTAGCTTTCTTGTGGACTTTTGTGGATTTCCTATGTATAGGATTATATCACCAGTGAATAGTGAAGTTTGATTCCTTCGTTTCCTATTTGGGTGCCTTTTATTTATTTATTTTTTTTCTTGCCTAATAGCTCTAGCTAGAACTTCTAGCATAATTTTCAATAACAGTGGTGACTGTGGGTATCCTTTTATTTTCCCGATCTCAGAAGGAAAACTTTTTGTATTTCACCCTTGAGTGTAGTGTTAGCTGTGGGTTTTTCATAAATGCACTTTTCCATGTTGAGAAATATTCCTTTGATTCCTATCTTTGGAATGCTGTTTTTTTAATCAAGAAAGTATGCTGTATTTTGTTAAATGCCTTTTCTTCACCATTCAAGATGATTATGTTATAGTCTTCTACAATTAATTAATGTCATTTATTTTTTTTATTTTTTTATTTTTATTTTTTATTATGGGTGAAAATCAAAATTCTCACAATACATACAAACATTTGCAAAATGATATATATATATATATGCATATATGTGTATTTGCTTACAAAAATGTTATATATATATATATATATATATATATATACATATATTTTAAGAGGTGCTTAGATTACCCAAAATATTACACGGAACCCACTGGGATTCCCATGTTGCCAACCACCCACACCTCCCACAACATCCCACACAAACATCTCCCACAAGTGTGGCCCACCACCCTCAATGAACTTACACATCCTGGAGCCTTGCCACCAACCATAGACCACAGTTCACACTGTAGACCACACTCTCTCCCACTCAGTTCTGAGTGGTGTGTGCTGATTTAAAATGGCCTACATCCGTTGCCACAACAGTACTCAGGACAAACTCCAACTCCCAAAGACGCCCTTGTATTTCAACTGCTCATCCCCTACCTTCCCCAAAAGTGTCAAGTGGCCACAGGCTCCAGCTCATTGTTATAATTTCTTGCATTGCTAGAATCACCATATGTGAACAAGAGAATACCATTAAGTCCACTCTAGTCCATAGTTCTTCCCTCAATCCTGAGGGGACTGGGATGGTGATGTCCACTCCAACTCCAAGTGAGAGAGGGCTTATATCCCAAGGATATGGTGGGTGGGATGATCCTGCCTGCAGATGCAGGCCCTCTCCATTCCCTGGGATGGCCATTGCCCATCGTTGTCTCCTCACCAGGTGACTTGGATGAGTCCATTGAGCTGTAGGGTAGGAGTTGCAGCTCCACCTAGATTTCAAGCAAACCTGGCATATAGGTAAGCGGGAGGCTCCAGTCTCTGGAAGTATACCTAAAAACTCCAGCATCACATATAGGTTTGAATAGAAGGGACTGGTGAACCATGTGCAGGGAGGACTTATTTGAGTCTAATTCTGTCAGTCTCAGAAGCACAGATTCCAAAATAGAACTCACTGATAAGGCATCAGTCTCTGGGGCTATCCCCCCTTATATAGGACCAGGGTGTCTCTGGAGCTCTCAGGAACCCCTCTGAGTGGGGTAATAGACACTTAGATGTTCTATGAGCTCCTACTGAGGTGGGCGTAAGAGTTACCTCTGGGATGACCTCCCGACTCTCTTTGAAGTCTCTTAGCCACTTGAACTCATTTGTCTTTACATTTTCCCCCTTTTATTCAAGGTCTTTTTCCAGTTGTGTTGCCAGGTGGCACTTGGTATTAATCCCTTGTTGCCAGGGAGGTTCATCCCTGGGAGTCATGCCCCACGTTGGGGGGAAGGTAATGCAATCATATGCTGAGTTTGACTTAGAGAGAGGCCACATTTGAGCAACAAGGAGGCTCTCAGGTGGCAACCCTTAGGCACCCCACAACTGCAGGCTAAGTCTCATTTACAAAAGCAAAGACTCACAAGGGTAGTCATCAATAAAAAAAACACATCATTGGGTCATCCTATTTGACAGGCACTGTCCCTACACTCAGAGGACTATTGCTGCTCCCTTGGAGACTGTGGCAGAGCTCTCCAGGCTAGGAATTCAGATTCACTCATTTATTGTGTGATTATACTCCCATGGTGTCCATGCCCCAACCCCCGATCCTTTGAATGATTTTGTATATCTTTCATGTATATTTGGATGAACCAATCCCCACGAAACCCCCCCCAGACAACCCCCCCAATAATCCCCCGCAGTACCCATTGTAACCCTTCTGTGATCCAAATCCTGCATGAATATTTAGTCCATAAAATAATCAAATACACTTACTAGGAAAAAGAAACAAGTGTGATAAGCTTACATGCAAGAGACAAACATAAGGAGACTCAGGTGGAAAAAAAAGAAGAGAGAAGGAAAGAAAACAAATAATCAAACAAAGAACAAAACAAAATAAAATATAATTAGTGGATTGGGACATTCAAAAAATGGGCAAAAAAGCAAAGGAAATGCCTTTAAATATATATATATATTTTTTTTTCATTTTTTTTCCTTTCTCTTTTCTCTTTTCCCTTTTTTCCTTCCCTTTATCACTGTGTTATTGGATGTCTGGTGTGCCATGACACCTTCCTCCTCTCAATCCCCATTGTCTCCCAATTTTTCATTTAATTTTCAAAGAAGTTTTAGGTCACAGCAAAGTCACACACGGAGTGCC
>JAKSZT010000586.1:305930-411859 GCA_026826555.1 Tolypeutes matacus
ATGGGTGTAAGATGGTATCTCATTGTAGTTTTGATTTGCATTTCCCTGATAGCAAGTGATGTTGAGCATTTTTTCATGTGCTTTTTAGCCATTTGTATTTCTTCCTTGGAGAAGTGTCTTTTCAGGTCACTTGCCCATTTTTTATATGGGTTGTTTGTCCTTTTATTTTCGAGATGAAGGATTTCTTTATATATGCAGGATATTAGGCTCCTATCAGATACATGGTTGCCGAATATTTTTTCCCATTGGGTAGGTTGCCTTTTTATTTTCTTAATAACATCCTTAGAGGTGCAGAAGTTTTTAATTTTGAGGAGATCCCATTTATCAATTTTTTCTCTTGCTGCTCGTGCTTTGGGTGTGAAATTCATGAAACCATTTCCTATTACAAGGTCCTGTAGATGCTTCCCTACATTATCTTCCAAGGTTTTTATGGTTTTGGCTCTTATATTTAGATCTTTGATCCATCTTGAGTTGATTTTTGTATAAGGTGTGAGATGGTATTCTTCTCTCATTCTTTTGGATATGGATATCCAGTTCTCCAAGCACCACTTGTTAAAGAGGCCACTCTCTCCCAGCTGAGTGGGTTTCGTGGCCTTGTCAAATATCAGATGACTGTATATGCGAGGATCTATATCAGAACTCTCAATCCGGTTCCATTGGTCAGTAGGTCTATCCTTGTGCCAATACCATGCAGTTTTGATCACTGTAGCTTTGTAGTATGTTTTAAAGTCAGGTAATGTGATACCTCCAACTTCATTTTTCTTTTTCAATATATCTTTGGCAATTCGGGGCCTCTTACCTCTCCAAATATATTTTGTGGTTAGTTTTTCCAGTTCCTTAAAAAATATAGTGTTGACTTTTATTGGGATTGCATTAAATCTGTAGATTAGTTTGGGTAGGATAGACATCTTGATGATGTTTAATCTTCCCATCCATGAACAGGGAATATTTTTCCATTTATTTAAGTCTTCTTTGATTTCCTTTAACAGTGTTGTGTAGTTTTCTGTATATAAGTCCTTTACATCTTTAGTTAAATTTATTCCTAGGTATTTGATTCTTTTGTTTACTATTGTAAATGGTATTTTTTTCCTGATTTCCTCCTCAGTTTGCTTGTTATTGGTGTATAGAAATGCTACTGATTTTTGAGCATTGATCTTATAGCCTGCAACATTACTGAACTCCTTTATAAGTTCTAGAAGCCTTGTTGTAGATTTCTCAGGGCTTTCTATGTATAGGATCATGTCATCTGCAAATAATGAAATTTTTACTTCTTCTTTTCCAATCTGGATGCCTTTTATGTCCTTTTCTTGTCTCAGTGCTCGTGCAAATACTTCTAAGACAATGTTAAATAGGAGCAGTGATAATGGGCATCCTTGTCTTGTTCCCGATCTCAGAGGGAAGGCTTTTAGGATTTCACCGTTGAAAATGATGTTAGCTTTGGGTTTTTCATATATACCCTTTATCATTTTCAGAAAGTTTCCATCTATTCCTATCTTTTGTAGTGTTTTTATGAGGAAAGAGTGCTGTATTTTGTCGAATGCTTTTTCGGCATCTATAGAGATGATCATGTGATTTTTTTCTTTCAGTTTGTTTATGTGGTTTATTACATTGATTGATTTTCTTATATTGAACCATCCTTGCATACCTGGGATGAAACCCACTTGGTCATATTGTATAATCATTTTGATATGTTGTTGAATGCGATTAGCAAGTATTTTGTTAAGGATTTTAGCATCTAGGTTCATTAGAGAAATTGGTCTGTAATTTTCCTTTCTTGTGGTATCTTTATTTGGTTTTGGTATTAGGGTAATGTTGGCATCATAGAATGAGTTAGGTAGTATTCCTTCAACTTCTATTTTTTGGAAGAGCTTAAGTAGAATTGGTGTTAGCTCTTTCCGGAATGTTTGGTAGAATTCAGCTGTGAAGCCATCTGGTCCTGGACTCTTCTTAGTTGGGAGGTTTTTAATGACTGAGTCTATCTCTTTACTTGTAATTGGGCTGTTGAGTTCATCTATTTCTTCTTTCATCAATGTCGGCTGTTTGTGGGTTTCTAGAAACTTGTCCATTTCCTCTAAATTGTCATTCTTGTTGGCATATAATTTTTCAAAGTATCCTCTTATGATACTCTTTATTTCTGTGGGGTCAGTAGTGATATCACCTTGCTCATTCCTTATTTTATGTATTTGCATCTGTTCTCTCTTTTTCTTTGTTAGTCTGGCTAAGGGTTTGTCAATTTTGTTGATATTCTCGAAGAACCAGCTTTTGGTTTTGTTTATTGTTTCCAGTGCTTTCTTATTCTCTATTTCATTTAGTTCTGCTCTAATCTTGGTTATTTCCTGTTTTCTACTTCCTTTAGGTTTAGTTTGTTGTTGTTTTTCCAATTCCTCCAAGTGTGCAGTTAGGTCTTCAATTTTAGCTCTTTCTTCTTTTTTAATATATGAATTTATGGCTATGAACTTCCCTCTCAGGACTGCTTTCGCTGCATCCCATAGGTTTTGATATGTTGTGTTGTTGTTTTCATTAGTTTCAAGGTAGTTACTGATTTCTTTTGAAATTTCCTCTTTGACCCACTGTTTGTCTAAGAGTGTGTTGTTTAACTTCCATATCCTTGTGCCTAACCTGTTTCTCTGGCCCTTATTGATTTCCAACTTCATTCCGTTGTGGTCAGAGAAATTACTTTGTATAATCTCAATCTTTCTGAATTCATTGAGTGTTGTTTTGGGGCCTAGCATGTGGTCTATTTTGGAGTATGTTCCATGTGCACTGGAGAAGAATGTAAATCCCGCTGTATTTGGGTGAAGTGTTCTGTATATGTCTATTAAGTCCAAATCTTCTAATGTATTGTTGAGTGCCTTCGTTTCTTTATTGATTCTCTGCCTAGATGTTCTGTCTAATGATGATAGTGGTGTGTTGAAGTCCCCTGCTATAATTGTAGAGGAATTTATTTCTCCTCTTAGTTTTTCCAGAGTTTGCCGCACGTATTTTGAGGCACCTCGATTAGGTGCGTAAATGTTGATGATTGTTCTCTCTTCTTGAGAGATTACTCCTTTTACTAATATGTAGTGTCCATCTTTGTCTCTTACAATAGTTTTGCATTTAAAGTCTATTTTGTCTGATATTAGAATAGCTACTCCTGCCCTTTTTTGGCTATTGTTAGCTTGTAAAATGGTTTTCCAGCCATTCACTTTCAGCCTCCTTGAATCCCTGGGCCGAAGGTGGGTTTCTTGTAGACAGCATATAGATGGATCATATTTTTTTATCCATTCTGCCAATCTGTGTCTTTTGATTGGTGAATTTAATCCATTAACATTCAGTGTTATTACTCGTAACGAATTTCTTACTTCAGTCATTTTTTCTTTGGGTTAATGTATGTCATATGTTGTTTTGTTTCTCTTTTTGAGTTTTCAGTTGTTTTTAAACTCTCCTCCAACTCTCTCTCCTTTGTTTTTTCCTTTCAATTTGTAGAGATTCCTTTAGTATTTCTTGAAGTGCTGGTTTCTTCTTGACATACTCTCTTAATTGCTGTTTATCTGTGAATATTTTGAACTCTCCATCATTTTTGAATGCCAATTTTGCTGGATAGAGAATTCGTGGCTGGAAGTTTTTTTCTTTTAGTGTTTTTACTATGTCATACCACTGTCGTCTTGCCTCCATGGTTTCAGCTTAGAAATCAGCTCTTAATCTTATTGTGCTTCCCTTGTATGTGATGGTTCTCTTTTCTCTTGCTGCCTTGAGTATTTTCTCTTTGTCTTGAGCATTGGACAGTTTGACAAGTATATGTCTTGGAGTTGGCCTGTTGGGATTTATACTATTTGGGGTGCGCTGTGCTTCCTGGATCTGCACATCCATCTCTCTCAATAGAGTTGGGAAGTTTTCAGCCATAACTTCCTTCAACACTCCTTCTGTTCCCTTTCCCTTCTCTTCTCCTTCTGGGATGCCCATAATGCGTATGTTTGTGCGTCTTGCATTATCGGTTAATTCCCTGAGACCATACTGGATTTTTTCTATCTTTTTGTCTATCTTTTCTATAATCTCTTTGATTTCATCTGTATTGTCTTCCATATCACTAATTCTTTCCTCTGCCTGTTCAATTCTGCCGCCATGTGAGTCCAGCGTCTTTTTCATTTCTTGACTTTTGTCTTTGTTCGCCATTATATCCATTACCTTTTTAGGTGTGTTAGCTATTTCTTCAGTATGTTATTCCAGTGTCTTCTTTATATCCTTAATCTCTTCCTTCAGTTCTTTAAGTTGGTCCATGATATTTGTTTGTGTAGCTTTGATTAGTTGTTCGATGTACTGCATTGCTTCCTGGTTTTTATTTTGTGCATTGGAATGGTCCATGTTTTCCAGTTTCTCAAAGTCATTTGTATTTTTCTGTTGCCCTCTGGTCATCATATTATCTTGATGGGTTTGTTCAGTTGATTAGATTTTCTCTATACTCTAGAATTTTATTTAGCTGTTGGTTCTGCGTGTGAGTTAAGTTTTCTCTTTGGCAGTTTTCCTTCTTATTTTATTTCCTTGCTTCTTTCTATGTTCCCTTGAAGGCAAAAGGTTAGGGCCACAGGAATCAAAAGATGTAAGGAAGGCAGAAGGATAATAGAAATATTGATAAAATTTAGAAGAGGGGCAAAATGAGACTTATTGAAATGAATATTTAACTTGTGTACGCAGTGTAGAGTACTAGGAAAAAATATGTAGTTCCTACAATGGACTGGGAAAACAATTGGAGGAATATATATATATAGTGATTTAGAAGGCTAGAATTATGAGGAGGGAGAGAAATAGTAGAGAAAGGTCTGAAAGGAAAAAGTTAATACTAATAAAAAAAAAAAAGAAAAAAGAAGAAGAAGAAAGCAAAAAGATGGGATAGAAATTGACACCCTTAAGTTGTGGGCCTATGAAAAAATGTTGTCTCTAAGAGCCACAACAGAAAACAGAAGGCAGAAAGTTGCAAGAAGAATAAGTGATAGTTTGTAATACAGAATCAATATATACAGCGAGTGGGAAATTACTGAATAAGAAGCCCAGTAAAGAAGCGACCAGCTGGCAGCACCTATTTAAAAAAAAAAAAAAATAGAAGGAAAAAGGAAGGGGGGAGGAAAACGGGAATTATAGCAATAGACCAGAAAGTAACAGAGAGAAACCAAAGATCCACACAGGCAAGCAGTCAAACAGAGCTAAGGGGGTCAATGATTCCTCTAGGGTCCACGTGGATCCTTCCTGCCTACTTGTGTTTATCAATGAATTTCCCCACAGGGTTCTACATGCAGATCCTGGAGCAGCTTTTAGCTATTAAACTAAATTAAAAAGAATTTATTTTTCATTTGTTGAGGTGACCACATTTTTTTTTTTTTGAGCCAAATGCAGGACCCAAAATAATTCCTTTTCTAGACCAACCCCCTTACGGAAGGGACCCTTGTTGGGCCCGTGGAAATTAATCAAGCACGTCCCACTTTCCGGACTCCCCAGGTTAGGTGAAGCTCTGATGTTAGTCAGTGAGGAGTGCTAAAGACGGCGGATTCTGCCCCTTCTTGCGCCGAGCTCCTGCGTCATCCGGCTGCTCAGTAAATCAGTTTGAGTGCAGATTCGCGTCTGCTCTCAGCCTAATGGTGCTTCAGGTCTGCTTATCTGCTCCCCAAAGCTATGGGGTGGTGCAAGCAGCCAGATCAATGTCTAAAAATATAAAATACCCTTCCCTGTCTTCCAACCGAACCCTCCCTTTTTTGGGAAGTGTCCCTTCCTCCTGGCTCCACAGCGCCCCGTGTCTTATCCCTGGGTGGCTAGGGAAATCAGCTGCGTTTCCTGACCAAAATCCCCCCTCCGGTTCACTGGGTGCTGATTAGCTCACTTGTTCTGTTCACACAAGGTCCAAGGGGTGCCAGGCAGCCAGATCCCCAGAAAATAAAACTTTTTCGCCCCACCCGCGGCTCCAAATGGCCGTTTTACTTAATTTTGTTTTATTTTTCCCTAACCGCGGGGCTCAGCCACCTGTGCCAACCTCCACCGGCCGCCTCAAAACTCACGAATCTTCACCGTTCTGTCCATGCCGCTAATCCGAGCAGATAGATGTCCCAAGCTTCTCACTCCACGCGTGCACAGCACAGACCCCCAGGCAGGACCCCATCCACAATCCGCCTTGCTCTGGGAGCTTGCAGTGTGCGCACTCCTACACTAACGCCATCTTGGCCCCACATCTAATGTCATTTATTGCACTAACTGATTTTCTTGTGTTGAATGATATTTGTAAAGCTGGGATAAAACTCACTTGATCTTTATATATGAATCTTTTAATACGCTTTTGGATTCATTGTGTTAGTGCTCTGTTGAGGATTTTTGCATTTATATTCATTAGAGAAATTGGATTGTAATTTACTTTTTTTTGAGGTATTTTGATCTGGCTTTACTATTAGGGTGGTGTTTATTCATAGATCAAGTTTGGTAGTGTTTCAACCTGTTCAATTTTTTGGAAAAATTTGAGAGATTGGTTTTAGAATATCTTTGAGTGATTCAGAGAATTCTCCTGTGAATCCATTTGATCATGGTCCTTTCATTTTGAGGATGTTTTTGATGACTGTTTCAATCTCTTTTCTTGTGATTGGTGTGTTAAGGTCTTCTATTTCTTCAAGGTTCAGTGTAGGTTTTTTATGTGTTTCTAGTAATTGGTCCATTTCATGTACATTGTCTATTTTGTTGGCATACTGTTTAGAGTATTATTTTGTGATCTCATTTATCTGTGTTATCAATGGTAATTTCCCCTCCCATTTTTGATTTTATTTATTTACATCTTATCTCTTTCTTTCTTTGTTAGTGAACTAAGGTTTTTAGTTTTTTTGATCTTGAAAAACCAACTTTTGGTTTTGTTGATTCTATTTCTTTTGTTCTCAAATCATTTTTTCTCTGATCTTTATTAGTTCTTTCCTTTGTCTTGTTTAGGGATTTGTTTTTAGTTATTTTTCTACTTTCTCCAGGTGAACTTAGGTCTTTGATTTTAGGTCTATTTTTTTTATGTAAGCATTGAGGGCAATAAATTTCCCTCTAAGTACTGACTTTTCCGTATCCCATATGTGTTGATATGTTGTGTTCTTGTTTTTATTTGTCTCTGGATATATACTGATTTTTCCTGCAATTTCTTCTTGGACCCACTGATTATTTGAGTGTGTTGTTTAATATTCATATATTTATGAATTTTCCATTATGATTTGAAAATCCTCTTATATAATTTCAGTCCTTTTAAATATATTAATACCTGTCTTGAGTCCCAACATATGGTCTATCTGGAAAAACATACATAAGCACTTGAGAAGCATGTATATCCTGCTGTTTGGGGGTGTAATACACTAAATATCTGTGTTCATTTATCATATTATTCAACATCTCTGTTTCCTTATTTATCTTTTGTCCAGAAGTTCTATCCAATGCTGTGAGTAGTGTATTGGAGTCTCCAACTATTAATATAGAAATGTGTATTTCACCTCTGTCAGTGTGTGCCTCATGTATCTTGGGAAAACCAGGTTAGGTGCATCAATATTTAATATACTTATTTCTGTTGTGGTGAATTGCCCTTTTTATTAATATATAAGGACCTTCATCATCTCTTATAACAGTTTTGCATTTAAAGTCTATTTTGTTCAATGTTAGTATTGCTATACCAAATATTTTTTGTTTGCTATTTGCATTGAGTATGTTTTTAAATTTCCAATTTCAACCTGATTGTATTTTTACCTCTGACCCAAGTATCTTGTAGACAGCATAGAAAATGGCTCATATTTTTTATCCATTCTCTCAGTTTATATGTTTTGATTGATAATTTCACTCCATTAGCATTCAAAATTATTACTGTGAAGGCATTACTTACTTCATCCAATTTTATCCTTTGACTTTATATTGCCTTATCTTTCTAATGTCTCCTTTTTTTTACCCTTTAAGTAATCCTTACTTATAAAATTTATTTTTACACTCTTCTCCAAGTCTCTTGCCCTTATCTTTTCCTTTCAGGCTATAACATGCCATTTAGTATCTCTTGTAAAAGTGGTCATTTGGCAACATACTCTCTCAGTTTTTCTTTGTCTTTGAAGACTTTAAACTCAACCTAATCTTTGAAGGACAGATTTGCTGGATAAAGAAATCTTGGCTAGTAGTTTTTTCCTTACAGTAAATTAAATGTCTCATACCACTGCCTTTTCACACCTATGGTTTATGATGAAATTGGCAATTAGTATTACTGTGCTTGCCTTGTATGTGATGAATTTCTGTTCTCTTGGTGATATAGAATCCTTTTTTTATCTCTGGGATTTAATCTTTTGAATAGCAGATATATTATACTATGTTTATTTGGATTTATTCAGATGGGGTGCATTGTCCTTGGGTATTGATATTTATGTCTTTCATAAGGGTTGGGAAATTTTCAGTCATTATTCCCTTAATTTTTTTTAACCCAATTTCCATTCTCATCTCCTGAACACTAATATAATGTGTAAGTTTGTGATTTCATGTTGTCATTCAATCCTTGAAACTGTCTTTACTTTTTATGTCTCTTCTGTCTTTTCTTCCAATGTTCTATTCTTGATTTCACTTATTTGTTTTCCTGCTATTTCAAATCTACTGTTATATGCCTCTAATATATTATTAATCCCATCCATTTTGTTTTTCATTCCCATAAGTTCTGTTACTTTCCTTTGTAGGCTTTAAAATGTTCTTGGTGTTCACCCAGTAACCTCTTAATAACCTTCAGTATAGTGCTAATTATAAGTTTAAATAAAAGGGCAGAAAAAAACATGTGTTGGAAAATTATAAATGAGTCTAACTCTGATACAATGGGGAGATAGTTTATCATATATTCCAAGGTAAGGCTCATTGATGTGGTGACAATTCTGGGTTTGTCTGTTTTGCCTATAGTGTCTAGATGTTTCTAGAGCCATTGGAAGTACCCCTGCTTGAGGCATTGCTTACTGTGGCAGTCAGTGAGATCCTTCTGAAATGTGCTTAAGTATAACCTCTGAAATGGCCACTCAACTCATTCTGAAATCTCTTAGCCGTAAAAACACATTTGTATTTAATATTTCCCCTTAATGATCAATGTCTTTTTTCCAAATGATTTGTTAGTTGGTGATTGATAATAATCACTTGGTGCCAGGGAGGCTTATTCCTGGGAGTGATGTCCTATGTTGGTGAAAGGTAGTGAGTTTATATGCTGAGTTTGGCTTAGAGAGAGACCACATTTGAGCAACAAGGAGGTTTTGAGGAGGTGACTATGGCAATATATATTACTAGGCTAAGTTTCAGTTTCACGAGAGCAAAATTCATATGTACAATCATCAATATAAAGTGCCTGACATATTGGTCTGTCCACTTTCACTAGGCACTGTCCATATACTCTAGAGACTTTTCCCACTCTATTAGAGAATGTAGCAGGACTCCCCAGGATGGGAATTCAAAATTCTATTAGTTATGGTGTGGGTCTCCACCCACTGAGAGAAAACCCAATGACCACAAGAATACCTTCATACTCCATAGAAGCATGCTCCAGGTGCACCCATCACCACATATCCCCTCACAACTAACCCCCTGCACCACTTATCCTTCATGCCACCATTGCAACCCTTCTGCAATCCAAAACCTCCCTCAAAAGGAAGAAAAAAAGTATAAAATGAAAGTAAAAAAATTAAAAATTGGCATTTTTCAACCCTGTAAGATCTGTTAGCTTTTATGTATTTTGAAAATTTCTTCTGTATGTTACCCCAGTGCCCTATTTTTTTCACATTATTTTCCAAGTAGGTTTAGGATACAGAAAAATACAGGGGATTCCCATATACTGTGCCCCACCCATCTTCTTTTACTGATAACATCCTACATGAGTATGGTACACTTGTTACAATTGATGAACAAATATTAAGGCAATGCTACTAGCCATGGTCAATGGTTTACATTATGGTTTTCATTTTGCACTGTATACTTTTATAGGTTCTGACAAAATGTAGTTTTGAGATCAGACAGAACAATTCATGTACCCCCCTCAAATGCCCTGTTACACCCATTCTTTTCTCCCTCTCCTCTCAAAACCTATGGCAAGCACTGTTTCAATTTTTGAAAAATAAGGTTCATAGTTACATGCACTAATATTGAGGACTTAACATATTTGTCAGTTTTATTTTTGGCATATCTTATGTATTCAGGAGATTCTTACCCTTGTATTTGAGAACAGAGGAAGAAATTGGTACATTTTTGCAGGAATACTTCCTGCAAAGTCTTGTGGGGGTCTGTCAAGCAGAGCCTGCAATGGCACAATGAAATTACTTTGAGTACAGAGGTTGAGAGATGTCAGAGTGAGAAAAGCTGAAGAATCTATCCTCCCAAGCTGATCCCCAGAATGCTTTTTATTCAGGATTTTTTCACAGCCGAAGTCAGGGTGAATGTGCAGGGGAGCAGGCAGGTATAGTGCACTGAGAGGTGTAAATAATCTCATAAGAATTCAGGATTACAGAAACATTTATTGATATACTTAGGAGATAATACACATAAGAGAAGCAGGAACTGATAGTGGTGAATTCTCTGTGTAGGCAAGGAAACATCCCTTCAAGTTATTTCTTTCATGTAAAGATCAGAGAGTTCCCACATCTCCCCCTTTTCTGTTTAAATAAGAAGAAAAAGAAGAGGGAAAAGTATCCTGATACAGTCCTTTATAAAAACTGCCTCCTTCCCAATAGCTCAAAGTAAATAAATGGAAAACAAATTTTGATAGTAATAGTAAGGCCAGGTCACTATCTGCTATATGGGTTCTGAACTGAGCTGTGCATGGGAAACAAAAGAGCCATGATGGTAGGAGATCTCCCTTGAGAGGGGTGAGGGTTAGTGTCCTACCTCTGTAGACCTTCAAATTCTCTTCTGATGGTCCCTCTATGACTGTACCTTTCTTAGGTTATTCCTTCCCTGAAGAATGTTACCCATCTCAGCTAACCAACCGTCCTCCGGGGCCAAGCAGGGTGACGTGTTCTTCAATAGCTTATGCCTCCATGGCCTCCAAGTCTTGGAAATTCCTCACTCATAGGCGGGGCCCCAGCTTTGGTCACTGGTTTCAGGGAACCCAGGTTTCTAATGCAGAGAGGGCCTGGCACAAGGCATTAGACAGGAGACAGACAGTTTGACATTTGGTCTTAGAAGGCCTACTCAACCTAGGGTTTCCAGACTCTTGGCACAAGGCAACCCTATGAATGGGATGTGTACAAAAATTCTCCAGGTTATTATAGGAACAATGTGAAGTGGGGAAACCAGAAAAAACTGTGTGCAAGAAGCAAATAGGTAGGCAGGTGAGAAAGAGGGAAAGGAGACCTTGGGGTGAAAAACTAGTTCAAAGGTGTTTTAACAAAAGAGCCCTCAATTCTCCCCCCATCCACCCCTTTTGCTTCTTGGTCTTGATTTCCAGATGTAAGAGGCAAGAGAGATGAAGCAGCAGCCAGGGCGATGGTTTTCTGTTCGGCATGATGAGCTCTAGAAAGGGCCTGGCAGATTAGCTTAAGAACTGAGAATAAATCAAGAAACATGATTATTCCAATGAGAGATATTATCCAGATTTGTATGTTGAGGCCATGAAATCATTTTGAGGGATTTAACCATTATAAATTATCATTCAGTGTTTGAAACATGTTTTGCTGAACAAGAAGTTGTATTTGAGATAGTTGATGTTCCAGGCATTGCTGGAGAGCCAGTACTTCTCCCTGTAAATGGGAGGAGAAGGTTCCTTGAAGATGAATTTTAACTTGTTCCCAAGAAATTGAGAGCTATTCCAAGGCAAAGGGGTGACAATAATTTTCACATGTTCCCAATCACAATGCAAATGTTGTTTGATAAGTAGAGCTTGTCATTTTTCACCTATACAAAAAATAGAAGATTCTAAAGCATCAGTGTGGTAAGAATATGATTATTGATATGAGTTTGTGTTAAAAGTTAATCAATGACATTGATAATTTGATTAACAGCATGAGCAGTTTGAATAGATTCTGTTAAAGGGACTGCCATAGTGGTGGCAGTGGCAGCTATGATAGTGGCTGAAATAATGAAAATAATAAGCATACCAATGAATTTTTTAGGTTTAATTGTTTAAGACTTCTCCAAGTTACTCCGAGTTTGGATAATGTTACAGCATTGTTGTGTCCGGGATTTCCTTTGTTCCTCCATTGTTATCTTCTCCATCTGTGGTATTGGATTGAATGGGTGATCTTTCCAGCTCGTGGGATAGCTTCATGTTTTTTGCTGGAAGCCACTGGGAGCCTGTTAGAGTAAGTACACAAGCATACCCTCTTTCCCACCTTATGAGGTCACAGGGTCCTTTCTAAGATCCATCTCCTAACATTTCTTTGTAGAGAATTTTAGCTTGTATTTGATAACTTTCCTGAAGATAGGAGAAATGTTTTTCAGCTGCTGAGAGGCTGCATTTATTACAATTTTAAAAACTTAAAGTATATAGTGCTAGGGCTATTGTATTTCCAGGGGAGGTATCCATATCCCACCTTTTTTTGTTTCTTTGCTTTAGATGATATGATATATCCTAAACATTTTCAAGGCTGACTTAATTGGATTTTATTAGGGGCTATTTGAAAATGGCTTAGGTAAGAGAATTTGGAGATGTTTATAGAGTTGTGTTAAAAGTGTTTTTGAGGGGGCTGCAATGAGGATATTATTTATGTAATGATAAATACATGCTTGTGGAAAGGCAGAACATGTAGGGCGTAAAGACTGAGAGACATAATATTGATTCATGGTGTAGCTATTGAGCATTTCTTGTTGTAGGACTTTTAATTGATATTTAGTTAGTGAAATTTTTGTTAATAACTGAAAGAATATAAAGTAAGTGAAGGATTGTTTATGAACAGGTGGTTAACTGCTATAATTCAATTTTTTACAATATATATACATACATTTATATGCTCATTAAACTGGATGACACCCTGATGTACTTGGCCCACTTTTGGCCAAAGTGCAGGATGGATACAAGATAAATGCTAATATGCATATTTAATTTAATGTTTATATTGACAATTAGAATGAGAAACAAGAACAACACAATTAATTAAAAGATTAAATTAATATTGAACAGAGTTACAAAATGACAGGTAAATAAAGCAGTTTTACATACAAACTCACCAACATTTAGCTCTTGGCTGAAAGTTCAAAATCAGCAGTCAATACTAGGATTTTGATCCAAAACAACACTTGTACAGAGCACCCGCTTTTAGGGTGGGACTTTAACTGGCTTGACCAGGGATTGTTCTTTTTATTGTGCTTATAATCAATGAACTTGATATTATAGATTCTAACTTGTGAGCACTGTGTTAATTTCCCAGGAAGTTGCCATCCTCTTCAGGAAGGAACACAACACACTCTGGGCAGTATTTTCCAAGGTTTATACATCATCCCGGAGAAAGTGGCCAGCTTTCCCAGGGAGCAGCACAACACTTTCTGGAATACACTTTATCTCTTTTTATTTGTTACAAAACATCCATGATGTGCCTACTGTTCCAGTTCTCATTAATTTTCCTGAAATATGAAAAGTGTTACCTAGCAAGGCATTGGTTTACTGATTAACAAAGTTTCTTGCATGGTGTTTTATTTGAATAATAGGCACTAAATTTTTTTAGGATTGTTTAAACTCAAAAGAAGAGATTTATATCTACATTCAATAATATATATTTATGTGTAATTTACAAATTATTAAATTACTTAAGTATGCAATGTATTGTATTAAAGTTCTGATTTGTATTTAAGTATTTTTATATAAAATTCATAACTATAGTATATTATGTAACAACAAACAATAATAAGTCTTTTAACTAGCAGACATACAATGAATAAGCTTTTATTTTTTTTATGGGTTTAAGATTTCTAACCAGTGAGGTTGTATAGGCTAGTAGCATGATCAAAATGACTTCATTTTTCCTATTTTGTATAGCTTGAGGTATATGTAACAACAAATCATTATTTCTTGTTTGGGTTGTGGGGAAGCACATTAAATTGTAATCTTAATACCTGCATTGGTTCTGCTCTTAACCTTTTAATTGGAACTGGGGCTGCAATTCACAGTGTTGAATTTAAACTTATTTTATTGTTGGTTTTCTTATAGGTGGGTGAATGTGGGCTGGTTTGACTTGTTTATGGAGATATTAAAGAAAGCCTTAGCAAATTTCAAAACAAAGGGATAGTGACATAACTGAAAAATATTTTTTTGCAACAAACTAGCAATATTTGGGACTGCTGTATACCGCAGTGATGTTATTTTAATTTACTATAATTTACTGTTATGCATTACTCCTGGCAGCCCCTAATGTTTGCTCTCTTTTTGCAGCTATAGAGCTACTTTTTTAGCAGAGGTGGGGTAAATCAGATGAACATGAGTTAAAGCATCCACCTTTTGAATTTTAGGGAGAGAGGTTATTTTTTTGTGACACATAAACATTGTTAAATTTTTAGGAATTTTATACACTTTTTAAGTATTTATGTGAATGTTTTATTCATATAACTTTAATTAACAGAGGGTTAAAAATACCTTTTAGTTTTAGAACAATTTCAAATACTTTTCATTTAGACTATAACATATTAAATGAACTCAACTATTTTATTACGTTACTTTTTTAAAGTTGAAAGAACAAATCTTTTGCAATAGTTTGAAATAAAAAGCTACTTTTCAGGATTTGACTTTGAGAAAGGAGGTTTGAACATTAGGTTCTTTTAAAAATGATAAGACTTGTTTCTCTAAGGAAACAATAAGATTAAAGTACAAGAAGCTATTTTGTTAAAACAGGCTTTCTTTTTTGTATACTGATTATTCAGGAAAAAAAAACCCTTTATAAACTTCTACTAAAACAGACCAATGATTTAAGAAACTTTGAGATAGAACAATATTTTAACTTTGCATCAGTATACTATTCGATACTAAAGTTTTTAAAACTTTATAGATAAAGCCATCAAATCTTACTTAACTTTGGCCACAAAAATTCCATTTTCATGCACCTTCTGCACTTTCTGTATTCAGTCAGGTTTTGTCCCACATTTTACTCTTTTTTTTTTTTTTTTAAATAAACAGTTGTTTTATCTTAGGACAAAATTATTTTATTTTTCTTTAATAATAAAAACACATTGTATATACCTCCTATATATAAGTTACCAAAATGATTTTGCAAACTGTTTCCAAGCAAACCTTTTACAACATACAATTACCATCAACACTAAACAAATTTTTCAAAATAATGATTCAATTTGGTTATAACTATTTTTATTATTTTAAATTATTATGTATATTTATTTATTAATATAATGGCTTATTTAATTTTTGGCCATTTGAATAGAGTTCTTTTAATAATTTTCATTTACCAATTTAATATTACCATCCAGAGGTATCAAAATATACACTGACACTGAACAAACAGATAAACACAAAGTGAATTACAAAACATCAATAAAAACATACATCTTTGATTTTACTGCTTTTGAGTACTTTTCTGGAAACTGTTATTAAGTTTTCCTACTCTTCCAGGGGTTTAATTTTATCAACCCCCACCAGCCCACAGCCACATTATCAAATAGGCAGCAGGAGGGCTGTAGAGTAGCTGCCAGAATGTTTTCCTTATCTTAATTAACTCTTTAACAGAGAATCTTCTTACAAGCACGATTTCACTGACAAGGACTTTATTCTGCACTTCTGCCTCTTGAGTGCAGCTTTCTTGATATTCTAGTAGTCAAACACTAACTATTGCTATGGGAGCAATAGTTTTTACAAGAATTTTCCAATCCCAGGGGCACATTTGATAGCCATTAGCAATGGAGTCTAAAATCCCCTTAGTAAAGGAACTATGAATTTTATTTTCATTAATACTTCTCTGTAGCTCTTTAAAGACTGTGTAGGGAAGTGATTCATGCTGTGGCTGTCCATTTTGGAGAGTTATAGGAAAGGTATGATATTTTCCTAGCTTTACAGCTTTTAAAAATTTTTCATAGCAGGGTGAGTTTTCTGAGTTTCAAAGAAGACACATGGTGGAGGATGAGGAAGTGGCAGTAAAGTTTCTTCTTCCTTAGGAATTCTGGATTTTTAAAGAGGAGCTGGAGAAGGAGTCAGAGGGGGAAGAGGAAGCAGGGCTTCCTTTTTGCATGAAACTGAAGGACATTTTGGTGGGGACTCCTTTGGAGGAGCAGTGGGCCAGGAAGGGGTGTCTAGCAGGCATAAAGCTGTTTCTTCTAAGCTCCAGGTTATACAAGTGGAGGCGGGACTTTTCTCTCCCGTTCATATTTTCTTTTTAGATTTTTTCCTACTTGATCCCATAATCTTAAATCTAAAGTTCCTCTTTCAGGAAACCAAGGAAAATAATTTTAAATCATTTATAATAGGGAGAGTAATTGGCCTTCTCAAACCGTGCAATCAGCTGCCTTTAAGAGTTGTATTGTTTTTAAAAAAATATCCTGTTCTTTGGAAAACCCCATTCCCACGATGATTTAGAAAATTCCCCTCACTGAAGTAGACATGTTGGCAACTCTCCACAGTGGGCATTGCTATTCCCTTACCTTCAGATGATTAGTTTCAGTTTCAGTTTTGAAAAATGTAGCCACTCTGTAACATGCTGATTGTGCCACTTGCTTGAATCACATTGGAGTCACCACCTGCAGGAATCCATCCTGCAAAGTCTTGCAGGGATTTGTCCAGCAAAGCCTGCAACAGCACAAAGAATTACTCTGAACTGGAAGATTGAGAGATGTGAGGGGGAGAACAGCTGAAGAAGCTCTCCTCCCAAACTGATCACAACACGGTTTTTATGGTCTTTTTTACATAGCAAAATATTATGGTGTATGTGCAGGGGAGCAGGCAGGTAACACACACATAAGGGGGCATAAATAACATCATAAGAATTCCAGGTTGATAATGGGGTAGCAGGATTACAGAAACATTTAGAGATATACGTAGGAGATAAGGTGGTAGCAAAGGTCTAAGATAGCTGATTAAAAAAGCAAGGAAAGAATGTTAATGGCAGGAACTGATAGTGGTGAATTCTCTGTGTGGGCAGAGAAATAGGCCTCCAAATTATTTCTTGGATGTAAAGATCAGAGTTTTCCCACACAGAGGCAATTATAAACACACATAAAAAGATAACAGATATGATTGTGATGAATGGTACAATACAAGAAATCAAAAATACACTGGAAGCATGTAACAATAGATTTGAACAGGCAGAGGAAAGAATTAGTGATGTGGAAGACAGTATATCTGAAATCAAACGGATAGCAGAGCAGATAGATAAAAAGATAGAAAAAAATCCAACAGGGACTTAGAGATTTGAATGACCACACAAAAATGCACAAAGATATGCATTATATGCATCCCAGAGGGAGAAGAGAAGTGAAAAGGGACAGAAGGAATGTTGGAGAAAATAATGGCTGAAAATATCCCAACCCTATTGAGGAAGAAGGAACAAGTCCAGAAAGTGAAGCACAATCCAAACAGTAAAAATCCCACCAGACATACTCCAAGAAATATGCTCATCAAACTGTCCAATGCTCAGAACAAACAGAAAATACTAAAAGCAGCAATAGAAAAGAGAACCTTCTCATAAAATGGAAGCTCAATAAGATTCAGTGCTGATTTCTCATCTGAAACCATGGAGGCAAGAAGGCAGTGGTATGACATAGTTAAGGTACTAAAAGAAAAATCCTCCAGCCTAAAATTCACAATTCAGCAAAGCTGGCATTCAAAAATGATGGAGAGTTCAAAATATTCACCAATAACAGAAATTAAGAGAGTATGCCAATAAGAAATCTGCCGTTCAAGAAATACTAAGAGGAATTCTTCAATTGAAAGGAAAAAACAGGAGAAAGAGAGTTGGAGGAAAGGGTAACAACAGCTAAATAGACAAAAAGAGAAATAAAAACAACATATGGCATACATAAACCAAAGAAATTATGGCTGGTGTAAATAATTCCTTGACAGTAATAACATTAAATGTTAAAGGACTAAACTCACCAGTGAAGAAACACAGAATGGCTGAATGGATAAGACAATATGGCCCATCTATTTGTTGTATACAAGAAACCCACCTTAGACCCAGGGACTGAAGGAGACTAAAAGTGAATAGCTGGAAAAAAATCTCACAAGCAAAGAATAACCGAAATAGGGTAGGAGTGGCTATACTAATATTGGACAATATAGACTTTAAGTGCAAAACTATTGTAAGAGACAAAGATGGACACTATATATTAGGGAAAGGGTAATCTTTAAAGAAAGTACAATAATAAACTTTTATGCAACTAACAGGGGTGCCTCAAAATACATGAGGCAGTCACTGGAAAAAATAAGTGGAGAAATATGTCCCTCCATAACTATACTGGGGGACATTAATATGCCATTATCAAATTTAGACAGAAAAACTAGACAAAGTATCACTAAAGAAACAAGACTTTGATTAATACATTAGAGGATCTAGATCTAATAGATATATACAGAACATTACACCCAAATACGGTGGGATATACATTCTTCTCAAATGTACATAGAACATACTCCAAGGTAGACCACGTCCTATGACAGAGAAAATATCTCAATGAATTCAGAAAGACTGAGACTATACAAAGTAATTTCTCTGTACATAATGGAATAAAATGGGAAATCAGTGAGACTAGAGAACCATAACAAGCAAATATATATGGAAGTTAAACAACACACTCTTAGATAAACAGTGGGTCAAGGAAAAATCTCAAAAGAAATTATTAAGTACATTGAAACAAGTGAAAATGACAACACAACATCTCAAAACATATGGGATGCAGCAAAAGCTGTACTGAGAGGGAAATTTATAGTCATAAATGCATATATCAAAAAAGAAGAAAGAGCTAAAATAGAAGACCTAAGTGCACAACTGGAAGAATAGGAAAAACAACAATAAACTGACTCCAAAAGAAGGAGAAAGAAGGAAATAACAAAGATTAGAGCAGAACTAAATGAAATATAAAATAAGAAAGCACTAGAAAAAATAAAACCAAAAGCTAGTTCTTCGAGAATATAAAAAAAAATTTATAAACCCATAGCCAGACTAACAAAGGAAAACAGAGAGGGGATGCAAATATACAAAATAAAGAATGAGGAAGGGGATATCACGGCTGACTGCTCAAAAAGAAAGAGTATTATAAGAGGATACTTTGAAAATTATAGGCCAACAAGAATGATAATTTAGAGGATATGGACAAATTCCTAGAAACTCACAAGCAGCCTACATTGACAAAAGAAGAAATTGATGAACTCAACAGATGAATTCTAAATAAAGAGATTGAGTCACTCATAAAAAAAAAAATCCCAACTAAAAATAGCCCAAGACCAGACAGCTTCACAGGTGAATTCTACCAAACAGTCCAGAAAAAAACTGACACCAATCTTGATTAAACTCTTCCAAAAAATAGAAGGAGAAGGAACAATGCCTAACTCATTCTTTGATGCCAATATTACACAAAAAACAAAGCCAAACAAAGATGTCACAAGAAAGGAAAATTACAGACCTATCTCTCTAATGAACTTAGATGCTAAAATCCTCAACAAAATATTTGCTAATCACATTCAACAATACATCAGATAAATTATATACCATGACTAAGTGGGTTTCATTGCAGGTATGCAAGGATGGTTCAACATAAGAAAATCAATCTATGTAATACACCACATAAACAGATCAAAAGAAAAGAACCACATGATCATCTCTATAGACACAGAAAAAGCATTCAACAAAATACAGCAACCCCTTTTCTGATAAAAACACTGCAGAAGATAGGAATAAGAGGAAACTTTCTGAACATGATAAAATGCATATATGAAAAACCCACAGCTAACATCATCTTCAATGGTGAAATCCTAAAAGCTCTCCCTCTAATATTGGAGACAAGGCAAGGATTCCCACTATCAATGCTCCTATTTAGCTTTGTCTTAGAAGTACTTGCTCAAGCACTGAGGCAAGAAAAAGATATTTTCGCTATTTGCCAATTACATGATCTTATACATAGAAAGCCTGGAGAAATCTAGAACAAAGATTCTAGAACTTATAAATGAGTTCAGTAAAGTCGCAGGCTATAAGATCAATGCTCAAAAATTAATAGCATTTCTGTATACCAATAATGAGCGATCTGAGGAGGAAATCAATAAAAAAAATACCATTTACAATATCAAATAAAAGAATCAATTATCTAGGAATAAATTTAACTAAAGATGTAAAGGACTTATACACAGAAAACTACACAACAATGTTAAAGGAAATCAAAGAAGACAAATAAATTGAAGAAATTTCCCTGTTCATGGATAGGAAGACAAAACATCATTAAGATGTATATCCTACCCCAAATAATCTACAGATTTAATGCAATCCCAAGATAATTCAACAGAGCATTTTTTAATGAATCATAAGAACTAACTACAAAATTTTATTTGGATGTGTAAGAGACCCTGAATAGACAAAGAGATATTGAAAAAGAAAAATGAAATTAGAGGTATCATACTACTTGACTTTATAACATACTACAAAACTGCAACGGTCAAAACTGTATTGGCACAATGATAGATATGCTGGCCAATGAAACATAATTGAGAATTCTGATATAGCTCCTTGCATACAGAGTCATCTGATATTTGACAAGGCCACCAAGCCAACTCAGTTGGGAGACAATGGCCTCTTCAGCAAATGGTGCTTGAAGAACTGGATATCCATACACAAAAGAATGAGAGAGGAACACTATCTCACATCTTCTACAAAAATCAATTCAAGATGGATCAAAGATCTAAATATAAGAGCCAAGACCAGAAAGACCTTAGAAGATAATGTAGGGAAGAATCTACAGGGCCTTGTAATAGGAAATGGTTTCATGAACATCACACCAAAACCATGAGCAGCGAAAGAAAAAATAGACAAATGGGATCTCCTCAAAACTAAAAACTTTTGCACCTCAAAGGACATTATCAAGAAGGTAAAATGTGGCCTACCCAAAAGGAGAAAATATTTGGCAAACATATATCTGATAGCAGCCTAATATCCAGCATATATCAAGAAATCCTACACCTCAAAAATAAAAAGACAAACAACTCATTTAAAAATTGGACAAGTGACCTTAAAAGGCACTTCTCCAAGGAAAAATACAAATGGCTGAAAAGCACATGAAAAGATGCTCAACATCACTAGCTATTAGGTAAATACAAATCAAAACTACAATGAGATACCATCTTACATCCATTAGACTGGTGGCTGTTAAACAGAGGGCTATAAGTATTGGAGAAGATGTGGAGGATTTGGAACCCTCATCACGGCTGGTGGGAATGTAGAATGGTCCACCCATTGTGGAGGACAGTTTGGCAGTTCCTAAAAAACCTAACTATAGGACTTCCATAAGATCCAGCAGTTCCACTGCTGTGTATATACCCAGAAGAACTGAAAGCAAAGACACCAACAGATATATGCTCACCAATGTTCATAGTGGCATTATCCACTGTTGCCAAAAATTGGAATCAACCCAAATGTCCATCAACTACTCAGCTTGAAGAAGGAATACAGTGCTAAAACATGGGATAACATGAATGAATCTTGAGGACCTTATGTTGAGTAAAGCAAGCCGTGCATTGAAGGATGAACAGTACATGACCTCACTGATATGAACTAATGAAATTGAGCAGACTCAGAGAGCTATTATCTGGAAGATAGTTTTACAGGAAATAGAAAGGGAGAAGGAGGTTGTGAGCCAAAACCTATATGGACATAATCTATGTTAAGGTGAAAGTGTGTAGTTGTGTATTGAAGGGATATCACTGGAGGTTACTGATATTATTCGGTCGGGTGGTGCAGGTTTGACAGGTGGGTAGATTGGGGAGGGTGGGTTGGAAGCTCCAGGGAACTGGGGGGAGGGTTGGGAAAGGGACCAGGTGAATACCGGGAACTTTTGGGTATGTGTTTCAAAGTACAAATTTGGGAATGCTCTTATGGCAATATGTCAAGGGAGGGTTATTGGTTTACGGTGTTGGATGGGGGAGCATTTGGGACATGGTGCAGCTGGAGTACGCATCTAAGGAGTGTATGAATGATCATTTTGTCATAATTTGTTATATCAGTGGGTTGAAACCCACATAATGAGCAGGAAGGAGTTGGACTCGCATACTTGGGTGAACTGATTTGTGCACAAATAGAGAAGCAGGAGTCTCTGAAGAACATAGGTGTTTCTGAATAAGGGAGGACAAGCCAGTGTGTCAGACCTCGGTGTTGTTGTATCTAACTATGAATCTTGTCTTCCAAGGAGTGAAGCCAGGGGTTCGCCGTGGGCCCCAAGGGAAGGGTTAGGAAAGAATAGAGTAGATCAAACAGTTGGTATTTAGGGGGCAATGGAACTGTTCTACATGATCTTACAATGATGGACACAACGCATGTTAAATATCATCAAAATTTATAAAAGTGTATGGTCTAAAATGTAAACCATAATGTAAACCACTGATCATATTTAGTAGTGATGTTTCATTATTTGTATATCAGTTTAAACTAAGGTACCATTCACGTATAAAAAGGTTTTATTATGGGAAGGGTATATGAGAGACCCCTGTATTCTGTATGTGACTTTTCTGTGACCTAAAATTTCTTTGAAAACAAAATGAAAAATAGTAAGACACAGGGTAATAAATGGAAGAAAATGCCACTGTACAGACAGGACACCAGATATTACAGTGATGAAAGGCAAAATGTCAAAAATATTTTAAAATATTTTTCATTATTTTTTTAATATTCCAATCTTTTAATTTTATTTTTAGGTTTTTAAAAATTTTATGTATTTTATTTCTTATATTTAAACTTATTATTATTTCATTTTCTTATTAATTGTATTTGTCTATTATAATGGCTTAATTTTTGAAGAAGGTTTGTATCACAGAAGGCTCACAGCTGGGGCACAGGAGGATCATTGGTGTTGGGTGTCAGGGATGGAGGATACTTGGGAGGAAATTAACCTGGGCAAATATATAAGGTATATAAAAATGTTCAAATGTTCATGGGGCATTGTCACACTGGGTGGAGACTCACAAAATAACTGAGAAAATATTGAATTCCCATCCTGGAAAGTTCTTCTACATTCTCTAATGGAGCATCAAAAGTCTTCCAAGTGCAGGGACAATGTCTGGCAAAGGAGGATGATCCACTGATGGACCCTTGAAATTGATGACTATGCTTATGAGCTTATGCTCTTGAAATTGAAACTTAGCTTATTGTTGATTGTTGTAGGGTGCCTAAGAATTGCCTCCTGACAGCCTCCTTGTTGGTCAAATGTGTCCTCTCTCTAAGCCAAACTCACCATATAAATGCATTACCTTCCCCCCAGCATGGGCCATGACTCCCAGGAATGAGCCTTCTTGGTAGCAAAGGATTACTACCAAGCACCAGCTAGCAATGCAACTGGAAAAACACCTCGAACAAAAGTGGGAAAAGGTAAAGGCCAAAGAGTTTACATGTCTAAGAGACTTCTAAATGAGGCAGGAGGTCATCCCAGAGGTAATGCTTATGCACATCTCAGCAGGATATCAGAAACTGCCAAAGTAGATACTACCCCAAATAGTGGGGTTCCTGAGGGCTCTAGAGTCACCCAGGTCCTATGGTCAGAGCAGATAGCTCCAGAGTTTGGTTCCTTGCCAGTGGGCCCTACTTTGGAGGTTGTGCTCCTGGGAGTGACAGAGCTGGACTCAATTATGTCTTCCCTACACATGACTCATCTGGCCCTTCTATTTAAACCTATACTTGGTCCTGGAGTTTGTAGATGTATGTCCAAGAGACTCTACTTTTTGGGCTATACATGTGCTAGCTGTCCCTGGAACCTCAGAGGAGTTGCAACACCTACTCTACAGCTCATTGGACTCACGCAGGAAAACTAACAAGGAGATCATGATGGAAAACAAACATCCCAAGGAACAGAGAGAGTCTGCAATTGCAAGCAAGATAGTACTACCCATCTTCCCCATGAGATATAAGCTCCCTCTCAGTTAGAGGTGGAGTGGACATCACTGTCCCAGAATCCTCAGGATTGGGGAAGGAACTATGGACTAGACTGGACTTACTGGTATTCTACTATAGACATATTGTGATTCTAGAGATGGAAGAAATTACAACATTGATTTTGAGCCAGTGGCCACTGGAGGCTCTGGAGGCTCACTCAGAACTTGGGTGTTGTCCTGAATGACACTGTAATGACATATAGGCCTTTTCACATCAACACAAAACATGCAGAACTGTGTGGGAGAGAGTGTAGACTACAATGTGAACCATGGTCCATGGTTAATGGGAATGCTCCAAGATGCATTTATCAATTTCAGTGATTGTGTCACAGTAATGAAGGGTGTTTTTGTGGGCAGGTGTGGGAGTTATGGAGAGTGGGGCATATAGGAATCCCTATATTTTTGTGTAACATTTATGTATTCTAAGTATCTTTAAAATTTTTTTTAATTAAATAAGAAAAGAAAAAAATTTATACATCAAAAATTTTCATGGTTTTGAAGGAGTAATTCACCTTCTATAAAAATAAATAAATCTAAAATAAGTAAGCTCAAACTACTCTTTGTTGACTTTAATGTTTAAAAAAAAATCCCTCACTATATGCAATAGAACATTCTTTAAAATGTCATTAAGACCAGAAGTAGTAATTTCATTATTTTTACATGCTTTTTATATCTAAAATTAGCAATGTGTTTTTAAGATTATTTGATGTCTACAGTATTTACTCTAACATAAAGATGTTATTTACAATTAAAAGTTAAGTTATGAAAATGAGGTATAATTTCTCCTTCATCAAGAAAATATCACATAATGACTCCTGAATAATCAAAATATATTATTTAATTCACAATCTCTGTAAAAAGCAAGGTTAGCTGGCAGTGGTTACACAGATCTACACATGTGATAAAATTTAGTAGAATTATGCACATACAAGCATGAACACATGCTATTAAATAGGTAAACTCTAAATAAGCTCTGTAGATAGTACCAAGTTCTGAAGAGAGTTTGACTTTCCTTTGTCAATGAACAGATTCTTCACAAGCACCCAAATCTCTATCTTTGTTTTTCCCAAAGTTCATCTTCCAGTACTGGCAGCCAGAGGTGAAATAAGGTGTAGCCAAGAACACATAATCCTTAGCTAAAACTCTCAGCACACTTTGTTGAATACATCCAACTCATATGCTCTCAGGTCTACTGAAATGATGGGGTTGCTGATAGCTGTATTCATATCCAAGGGCATATCCACTGTGGAGGGAAAACAAATAGTTTAACAAATGGGAAGGCTACATGATCCAGTTGAAGAAGTGTCCTAAATATCCCTTTTTCATTTAAGCTGCTGTCTTAGTTTGCCAGGGCTGCTATAACAAATACTATAGACTAGTTGACTTAAACAAACAGGAATTTACTGTGTCACACAGTTCTGGAAATTAGAAGTCCAAAATAAAGGTGTTGGCAGGATCATGCTTTCTCTAAAGTTTGTAACATTCTACTTTTGGCTTGCCAGCAAGCCATAACTCAATCTCTGTCTCTGTCATGTGGCTGTCTGTTTCCTACTCACTCCTGTGCCCAAATTTTCCCTGCTTAAAAGGATTCCAATCACAGTGGATTAAGGCCCACCCTAATTCAGGTTGGCTTCCTTTTAATAAGATCTGTTAAATGAGTTCATATCCACAGAACCAGGGGTTAGGAAATGAACATGACTTTGTGGGTGCATGATTCAATGCAAAACAGCTGCTTTATTTTTCCTCATGCTACGGTCAATAAAACTTTTCCTCAGAAATCATTCCTGAATTCCTGAACTAGGAATGATTCATATGTTAACACATACACTATTTCATCATATTTACTGAGTAAACATTGTTAAATGAGGATATAAACAATACCAGATATATGGAACAGATTCATTTTTAAATACTTGCAATTTTTTTTTCTTTCTTTTTACTGCCTTTTCTTTCCCTAAATTGATTAGTTAGATGTACAGTGGTATCACAGAGTTTTCACCACAGGAGTCTAAGAAAAAATGGCAAGAATATGTCAGATATCTTCTAAGGAAATCAAGAATAGAGACAATGATTTCCTCTCTTTAAAGAGAATCAACTTCACACTTGAGTGAACTTGAGTTAACATATACTGTACAGTTAAACTATCTGTTAAGCATTTTTGTGTGTGTACAATTGGTCAGCTCATGTTGTACTTAAAGAACTCACCACAAACAATGACAATTGCTTGCCCTTAGCATATTTCACAGCTTCAACAGACTGTCACTGGAGAAAATGCAGTGGTCAGTCAGAACCAAGTGAAGCAAACTGTGGAAGTAGAATATCCACAACACAAACTGTGCTAGTACTTTCTAGTCTAGTCCAAGAATAGGTAGAACACGGAAGCCACTATCCCAGTCTGTGAAAAGTGGTGGAGGTTTGATACTACACATTGTGAACATGTAGTTGTACAGTACATTTTTGGGGGTGTGCCAGGTTTCTGCAGTGAGTTGCACAGCCAGGCTTGCGGCATTAGCCACAGTGCATTGGCATGTTTCTGATGCAGCTTACTACCCATGTGTGTCTGATATAAGCACTGTAGTGTCTTCTGAGACATAGCTGAATATCCCATGCTGCTCTGTGGCTGTGATGTGATTGGTCCAGAGTTGGGATAGGCAGCATGTGGACTGGAATCCTGATAGTCTGAGGCTGTGATTAGTCCACCTAAGGTAGTGGAAGGAGGAAAATCTTTCATTTTTTTCAGTGAGGTCCCTGCATGTGACTGCTGTCTTGATTCCTTGGGTGACAAGTTCCATTAGTATAGTTATTGCCCTGCTGCTGGTGGTGGTTCTTTTTGCCTCCTTTGTCATCAGGTTCTTCTGTTAACAATTCTCATTTTGAGCAAGTACTATGACAAGTGGCAACAAGGTGTGATGTAGGAAGTGGGTCTTCTAAGAAATATGGATGCTATTTAGCCTGTTCTGAGGTCATTTGCTTTATTATCTCCATGGTAATCAACATCTGAAGCAAGTGGAATGCTTTATGTTTCTCCATGTAACTGATAAGGCTAAAGTTCATACAGGTATTTCATCTGAATTCTTTCATTAATGTTGAATGTTCAGGCATCTTTTTTATATCTTCCCAATCTTTATCTGCAGGTGATCCTATAACACTGAATATTCTGTCCAGCTGGTCATGATGATAAGGGTTACTAATTTTGAAGTCCTCTTCTCTACAATGAAATATTGGTTCTGACATTAGTAGTTCTGCAAATACACACCCAATAGCTTTGATAAAATGCCTTGCTCCAAGAAGCAGTTCCAGGGCTCAGTACAGAATGTTACCACTATTGGGTCCAAATTGCTAAAGACTTCAAAGGTAAATTGCATGATTGGGTAAAGCCCATTACAGCAATTTTTACTCTTCCTCACATAGGACCTTTACCCATAACTAAAATATTAGTGAATTTCAAATCCCTGTGGAACAGCTAGTTAGCATGTAAGTATTGAATCCCATTGACGATCTATTAAAATAGTGACTTCATCATTACCTGTGGTAACTGAACCATACTTAGTCTCTAAATAAAAACAATAATATATATGTTATTATGTTATATATGTTAATATATATATTTCTACCTAAGATTATTCCACTGTACTGTGTACAACCGGAAGCTCACTAAATGCCTCCAGAATAGGGTGCATGTCTATGGGTAATATTCACTCTTGAACTTGACAGACTTAGATACTATTATATGAAACTAATACAAATTATGTCATATGATAAGAGGAAAGGTTAGGGAAGAAAACAAAGATATTCAGTTCATGTAAGTATACAAACATATTCATAACAAAACAAGGAAGAAATATTCATGATGGTTACAATCATCATGATTGTGACTGATCACGTGACCTAAGTTCATATTTATCACTACCTTTTCCATTACCCTTTATCCTCAGCCAGCACCTCAGCTGGTCCTGGTTGTTTGCCTGGTGGGGTTACCCAAACTTTCATTCCTGAAGATTCTAGGCCTGTATTGGGATGTATTGTTTTAATTTTCCATTGACTTTAATCACAGGACATGTTAGTACTAAGAAATGTTCTAGGGGATCTCATGTATTCCAGGTAAAATCTTCTTTACCTCCATTGTGCAGATGCAGTCCTATTTCCTCTTGATAGTCAGGATCAATCCACCCAATCAGTACAGTAATTCCCTTGTTTGCTGGTTGATTCAGAAGCATGATGAGTGCAAAGTCACCAGGTGTCAGTCTTACAACCCAGTTCAATGGAATCATTGTTGTAACACCTGGTGGATGCACTTGTTCTTTTGGAAATAATACCTATAGACAAGCAGAGCTAAAGGTTGCAGGCACAGGATGAAAACATTTTCCTAGTGGACCACTAGGGGTAATGGTGTTGACACTCCCATTTCCACATCTTGATTCCTTGACCCGTGTATTCTGTTTATAGGAGAAACAACAAAATGTCCCTTCGCGATGGGTGTGGTACAATGTAATCAACCTGCCACCAGGTAGCAGGCTGATCACCTCGAGGAATGGTGCCATATTGGGAGCTGGGTGTGGGTCTCTGCTGTTGGCAGATTGGATACTCAACAGTGGCTGTAGCCAAGTCAGCCTTGGTGAAGGGTAGTCCATGTTTCTGAGCCCATGCATAACCTTCATCTCAATCTCCCTGGCCACTTTGTTCATGAGCCCATTGGGTAATGACAGGAGTGGTTCTGGAAAGAGGCTGAGCATTAGGCACAGATTGGGTCATCTTATCCGCTTGATTATTAAAAGCTTCCTCTGCTGAAGTCACCCTCTGGTGAGCATTCACATGGGACACAAACATTTTCATGTTTTTTGCCCACTCACAAAGAGCTATCCACATACTTCTTCCCCAAACCTCTGTCATCAATTTTCCAATCATGTATCTTTCAATTACCTGAACATCTAGCCAAACCATTGTGAACAGCCCATAAATCATTGTACAAACACACCTACAACTATTTTTCCTTCCAAGCAAAATAATCAAGCATGTGTACTGCTTGGAGTTCTACCCACTGGTGGGATTTGCCCTCACCATTATTCTTCAGTGAAGTCCTAGAAAAGGGTTGCTCTACTGCAGCTCTTCCCATTTGGTTGGCACCTGCATATTGTGAAGAACCATCTGTAAACCAGGCTAGAGTTTCCTCTTCCTTAGTCAACTGATTACGGCCCCTAGAGGCTATAGCTGTGGGCTGGGAAAGAGAAGGTAATGTGGCTGGAGTGGAGCCATGGGCATTCAGATTACTTCCTCATGCAACTTATTTGTGCCTTTAGCACCCACTCAAGCCCTACCACATATATACCACTTCCACTTTATGATGGTATGCTGCTATGCCCAGCCAAACCTAGAGGGGCCTGCCAAAGTATCCAGACAGCATCTCTATTTGTGATAGAAAGTTCCAGCACCATTGAATCTTCTGGATCATATGGCACAAGAGGCAGTGCAGCTTGAACACCAGTCTGGACCTGTTCAGAGAGCCTCCTGTTGTTCTGGTCCCCACTCAAAACTAGCAATTTTATGGTTACTCAGTAGATGTGCTGGAGTAGCACACCCAAATGAGGAATGTTATGTCTCCAAAATCTGAAAATCCAACTAAACACTGTGCCTATTTTTTGGTCATAAGAGGGGCAAGATGCAACAACCTTCACTTTAGAAGGGAAATCTCAACATACCACAGAGCACGGGACACCAACAAATTTCACCAAGGTAGGAGGCCCTTGTATTTATATTGGATTTATCTCCCATCATCTCTCATGCAAATGTCTTACCAATAAGTCTAGAGTCACTGCTACTTCTTGCTCACTAGGTCCAATCAGCATGCTATCATTAATATAATGGATCAGAGTGATTTCTTTTTGGTGGGAGAGACGATCAATCTCCCTGTAGACAATATTATGATATAGGGCGGAGAGTTGATATACCCCTGAGGCAGGGCAGTAAAGGTATATTTCTGGTCTTTCCAGCTGAAAGCATATTGTTTCTGGTGGTGCTTATAATGCAACTGAGAAAAATGCATTAGCTAGATCAATAGGTGCATACCATGTACCAAGGGCTACTTTGATTTGCTCAAAGATACCCCATCTGTAACAGCAGCTGTAATTGGAGTCACTACCTGTTTAAATTATGATAATCTCTCATCCTCCAAGATCCAGTTGTTTCATGTACAAGTCAAATAGAAGCAGTGAACGGGGATGTGGTGGGAATCACCACCCCCTGTAACCTTCAAATCCTTGATGGTAACAGTTAACTCTGCAATCCCTCCAGGAATCTGGTATTTCTTTTGATTTACTATTTTGCTAGGTAGGGGCACTTCTATTGGCATCAACCAGGACTTTCCTAACATAATAGCCCTCATTTCACAAGTCAGGAATCCGATGTGAAGATTCTGCAAGGTACTGAGTTTGTTTATTCCAATTATACATTATGAAAGTGGGGAAATAGCCACAGAATGGGAACAGTGACAACTTGACTCACTTTGAGATGGACCTGAGCTAAACCTCCATTGATCTCTTGACCTCCTACAGGCCCTAATCTAACTAATGTACCACAGTGTCTTTTAGAGTCTCCTGGAATAAATGTCACTTCTGAGCAAGTGTCTAATAATCCCTGAAATGTCTGATCACATCCATTTCTCCAATGTATACTTACCCTGATAAAAGGCTGTAGGTCTCTTTGGGGAATGATGGGAGGAAGATTAACAGTATAAATTTTTGTTAGTGCAACAGGATCCTTCCCCATCAGAACCTGGCCTTCCCCTCATTCTAAGGATTCTTCGTCTGTAAACTGTCTCAAGTCTGGAAACTGATTAAGGAGCTTTGACTCTCTGTGTCTATATTAAAGTTAGGGTTTTGTTCACTCAACCTAGAACTCTTTTCTTATACATATTAAGTTGAATTTAGTAGACTGTCCATCTATTTTACTTCTATGTATCTGATGATCTATTAGTCGATGCCTTCGGTCTATGCAACTCAAACTCTTGATTGCTGCTTTGAGTCTGCCTTTCATTGTGGTAGTGACGCTACCTTGTTCTTGTTAATATGGGCCTAGCAATGCTTCTTAACCCCATCATTAGCAGTTTATTCTGTTACAGCAATTGTTCACAATGAATCAAGATTTTGCAAACCAGGATGGTGTGAAAAATCAGCCCTTCACAACGTTTTAATTCTATGAGCAAATTCAGCTGATGTCCTCCACACAAGTAAGAGGTTTAAAATTTCTGCTCCATGTACCACTCCTTTGAGCTGTATTTTAACAATTTCAGTCCTCTACATCTGTTTCCAAGTGCTGGGGTGGTCCCAACATCTTGTTTTTTGAGTTGGTCAATATATTGTTAGAAAGTCCTTACAATATTTTCTCTACATTCAAATCATTATAATGGTTTCCTCATTGTATCCTGACCAGAACAGTTTTACCTATGCTCATTTTTAAGACCAATAACATTTCACAGATATCAAATTTTACCTTTGATTTGTCTAAAGCTTTGATAAATCACACTATTGACCTTTGGTATTAGTGTCAATTGTGGGAGTAACCCATATGCAATGTGACAATGATAATGCTTGTAATAACTGTACAAGACGAAATCTGTTTTCACTCTTGAGTCTGAATCCTTCATTCCTTGTTGGCCTTTCTCTTTTCCCAAGTAGTCTTTTGAAAGCACCCTTTTCCTCCTTGTTCCTCAAGGTGTAGATGAGGGGATTGAGAGTGGGTGTCACCACAGTATATAAAAGAGTCAGGAATTTCCCTCCCTTCTGGGAAAAGTGGCTCCAGGGCTGGATGTAAGTTGCAGTGACAGTGCAGTAGAAGAGGAAGACAAGCCCCAGGTGGGAAGGGCAGATATGAAAGGTCTTGTTCCTCCCCTCCTTGGATTGGATGACCAACACTACCTGGGTAATGTGGCCATAGGAGATGAGAATGAGCACCAAAGTCACTATCAGGAAAATGGTCCCAATCACTGAGATCTGGAGTTCATTGACAAGTGTGTCTATACAAGACAGGTGGATCAGTGCAGTGACTTCACATACAAAGTCATCCACCCAGTGCTACTGGCAGAAGGGCAGTTTCATTGTGGTGGAGGAATGCACCAAGGTGCTGAGACCCCACTCACCCAGACCAGGTACACTAACTTCTGACAGAGCTGTGGTTGCATAATGACAGCATAATGCAGAAGTCGACACACTGCCACATAGCGGTCAAAGGCCATGACTAGCAGCAGGACACACTCCACAGCACCCAGTACCAGAAAGATGTAGAGTTGAGCTGTGCACCCCAGGTAGCTGATTGTCTTGTCTGGGTCCTAAAGGTTCACCACCATCTGGTGAATGCAGCTGGTGGTAAAACAGAAATCCAGGAGGGAGAGTTGGGTGAAGAAAAAGTACATGAGGGTGTGTAAATGAAAGTTTATGCAGGACAGGAGTATGATGGTGATGTTGCCCATGAGGGTGACAGTGTAAAAATGGACACAGCCACAAAGAGGGTCATTTCCAGTCTGTGGTTCTTTGAGAAGTCCAGAAGGATGTAGCTTTCAGGGATGGTATCATTAGCTATGTCCATCCTGTACCTCTCTGGAATTGGGAAGAGCAATAAATCAGGAAGTAGGCAGAAAGTAGTTTTTATTTTGGTAAAATTGCCTATGATATCTTCATAGTTTCTCTAACTTATTATGAACATTCTTTTCATAGCCTCTCTTTTGAATACTTTCACTTGTTAATTTCTTTAGATATGGATCATTCTACCAGATTTTTGTAGCAAAGTGCTAGGTGAATATTCAAAACTAACTTTTGTCTTTCTTCTTGCAAAGGCATTCCTTGCATCTTTGACCTTTTCCTTTAGAATCAAGGTAATCTCTTTCCTTCTGCTTAAGTTATTTTAGGTTAACTGTTCCATTATGTAGCTCCATACAAAGAGAACCTATTCTGTACTGAACCTAAGGCATGTCCACTTCTTTCTTAATGAGCAGAACTTTCCATTTAATGTTGGGCCACTGAGTATTATTGGTGGGAAGAAGCAGCCACTTAGCTGTTCTCTTTCCACAACTGAAAAATCCCAGGCTAGTTATTTCCCATCTAGAAAATATTAATTCACTAAAAATGTTTGTACCACTTTTTCTTCCCTCTATGGATTTCTCTGTGTTTTCCTAGTAATATATGTCTGTGTATCTCAAACGTTTTATGCAGGTGAAACATAAAATAGCCTCTGTTTTATTTTCAATCTGCACATTTATCCCTGCTAGCTTTGGTTCTTCCTTTGGTGGACTGTGATCCCATATGAGAATGTCTGCAGGCACAACATTCTGTTATTCCTGGTTTTTAATAATGGTCATGTTTGTGTAATTAGGGCTAGCAAAGACTACCCACATACTATTCTGTGCTTTAAAAATCTATCCCCTGTAAACAGCACAGGAGTGTCTAGGGAGTGAGCTGTTGATCTATACTTTGTTCTGCCTAAACATGAGATATTGTCCTTTTGGTTTTTCAGGAAGTTGGTCCCTACACTTATCTTCAATGATCCATCTTTTTACTCAATACAGTTTGGAGAGGTAATGTAAAAACTTAGTCAAGGCCCCAACCACAGAAGGCAGCAGTGACAGGTGGTGGCAAAAATAGTGTATCCAGGTACAATCTCAGTTTCCTAGGGCACATTTAAGAAAAAGAAGAGTAAAGCTAAGGGGTCTAAATTAAGATAAGGGAAAAGTCTCACATAGAATTGGACACTTATGTGTGGCAAGAAATGTGTTTGTGTTGGACTCTATGGCCATTATGGAAAAGGGTCATGTCATAAGGGAAGTAAGGAAGCTGAGAACAACCTCCTCCTTACCCCCTGTCAAACATACACTCTAAGTCCATCCCCAAACTTTCCTTTCTGCTCTTGGAACTGCTCCCTGTTCTCTTTCTTTCCACTGCTCACTTACTCACATTGCATCCCAGTCCAGTTTCCATTATGCTGTACTTCACATGCATACACTCCAAAAGAGACCCATTTTGTTATCCCTCTTTCAGGCCTTTCTTTTATAGGCTCTCTTATCATGTTGCAAATTTAAAATATTTAGTTGAGCAATCATCATTAGTACCCTCAATTTCCTCAAAATAACATCCATGACCTCCGGTTCATCCCCAACTTGTGACTCATCAATCAGCCATATGGTCTGCTGACATCACACTCCTAACATGTTCACATGTGAGTGCTGCCACCAGAATGATGGCTCTTCCCATCAACTCTAATCCTTTCATTTCCATCAACCCTGCATGTGATCACTAAGTCATCAAGGTGTCTGCCACCTCTGAAATCTTACAGAAATTAATTTTTACATCAGTTACTTTGAATTTAGAAAATGCTATCTTAGGCTGCCACCAAATATTTTAATATATTTAAGTATTATCTCTCCAACTACATTTATTTTTTTATTTTTTTTTAAAGATTTTTATTTATTTATTCATTTATCCCCCCCTTGCTGCTTGTGCTCGCTGGGTCAGCTAACCACGCCGCGTGGGCGGGCTTGCCTTCACCAGGAGGCCCCGGGAACCGAACCCGGGGCCTCCCATATGGTAAACGGGAGCCCTACTGATTGAGCCACAGCCGCTTCCCTCTCCAACTACATTTAAATCCTTGGATTGTCAAACTTTTTATTTGTTTATATTAGCCAAGCATACTTTCCCTAGTTATATAATGCTTATTAATATTAAGTAATTTAAAAAATAATTGCACCTTATCTTTTCAGACATTTATTCATTCACGTTCATGCTTGATCCTATTTTCATTCCCATCTCTTGTTCTCTTACAAATGGCTACTCTATGTGATGATACCATGGCAAATCCTGATATTGAAAACTCCAAACAATAAAAATTGTACTCTTTATCTGCACTTACTGATTTTTTAGGCTTCTGAAAACACAGAGAACCCTAACTTTGAATAGGGGAAATATTCGTGATGGTCTTGATAACTTTGAATAAAAAGGATGCAATATATTTATATGTGAGTTTCAGTTACTTAGGGCAAGAATATCCCTTTCTTCATTTCAGCATTTCCCAAAGCGACTTGAACAGGTAGAGCACTCACTAAATATTTTTTTTGCAACTTTAGTCAGATTATTGCCATCTCTGGATATCAATTTCTTTTCTCTAAAGCAGACATGATAGCAGTATACCTGTGCATTTTTCAGTAATAACAGGGAATATTAACCCATAAAAGTTAATTATCACTCAATATTTGTGAGTCCCTCTTGACTTTTCAGCTGATATAACTGGATTCCAGGTTTTCTCTCAAAACCTTAATCAATCATGATGTGTATCTGTAACAATATTATCCTTCAGGGAGTGGTTTATGTTTTGTTCATTTTCTCACCCCCCCTCCCATCTCTGAGCAATTTTTGTAAGAGTTTCATACTTACATATGTAAGAACCATCTTGAAAGCATCTCTACAACAGGGCACACTATAGAAGCAGGTAAGGAACATGTAGTTCAGGGTCATTTCCTAGCAGGGAAGTGGTAAAGCAGGTTAACTTCTATTGTGGTGAGCTTCTACCAGATTTTTCCATATTCCTTGTCTTCTTAGTAATATTTTCTTTGACCCAAATTATCTATGTTCCCATGTTGTTCCATGTTTTTGTTTTCCAATTGCAATGATATGAATACATGTCCTCTACTTTTGATAAGAGCAGGTAATATTGGGAGGTTTTGTGAGATTTGAGTCATAGCCTATGTTGATAAAGTACATGTGTCAACTTAGCTAGCTTAAGGTGTCCAGTTGTTTGGTCAAGGAAGGACTGCTGTGATTGTTTCTGTGAGGATATTTCATGGACTTAGATCATCAGTAAGTTGATTGCATCTATTGCATCTACAATCAACTGAGGAGATTGCCTTCAACAATGAGAGATGTCTCATCCAATGAGTTTGAAGGCTTTAAAATGAAAAGTCATGTTTTCAGCAGTCAGAAGAGAAAATATCCATCTCTATGTAGCCAGAAAGCTTCTTCTGGGGAATTTATTAAAAAGCTTCATCTGAGTTTCCAACTTGCATCATACCCTTTGGAATTTGTAATTGCCCATTCCTACCATTTCATGAGAAAATTCTCATAAATATCTCAAAAGATTTACAGTTATTTCCCATCAGTTGTGTTTCTCTAAAGAACACTAATACATAGTCCTACTTATCCATTTTTTTTAAGTAGGTACTGGGGATTGAACCCAGAACCTCATGATGCAAGTGCTCAACCATTCAACTACACCTGCTATCCCCTATTACTGTTTTTAAGCATGTGTTCAGATACTTCATAAGGGCTTATGTACAGACTCTATTTTGTCCATTATATTTCATTTATTTCATATATTTTCATTGGGCTTATATCATCTGATTTTTCAAACTTTCTATACAAATGGACTCCTTTTTAGTTCAAGGACTATGTTGTTTTATAAACTGGTCATTCCACACAATGGTTCTGGAAACTTTGTTCATTGTCTGTGCTACAATACCTTTGCCATAATAGCACATCTTCAATCAGATTGTGTTTATTTCTATGTAGCAGGCCTCTTAAATGCCATTATTTTCACAGCTCTTGTGACCTTCTAAACCAAATTTCAGACACTCACATCAATCTACTCAATGCTATTTAATAAAAGTCCTTGAGGGTGCAAGGATTTGAGGAACCATTTTTTTTTTGCCAACTTTTATGTTTTAACCAAATTCATGTTTTGCCCAGAGTGCTTCTGGATGAGCACATATATATATATACTCCCCATATAGAGTTTTCTATCAATGACAGATCTGGTGCTAAAAGCTTTCGGGTGATCAGGCAGAAGAGATAGAGGGTGAGCAGTGCAGTTACACATCCTAAGTAGTGAGGGGGGTGTTCTGACTTAAGTGCTTTTCTAGTTCTGCTGCCACAATCTTAACTGTTGAAAACCCACTTTCCCTAGTCTCTGATATCCTCTAAGAATTCTTCTTAAACCATTCTAGATTTTAGGAATTCACTATCTTGGACCGCATATTCTTCATGATAGATTTTGGGAGGGATGTTAGAATATGGCTACAAAAAACACCTGCAATATTTTGCAGGTCTTAAAACTCATTGTTTAGAGAGTCACTAGCCACACTCATGGTGAATTAACATCTCTACCATTTACTTTGAAGAATGATTTAATGTAAAATCTATATAAATCAGTAACTCTGAAATCAAAAAGCTGTGACTGCACAAACTCTCTATATTATGGCAAGATTCTGGGTTTTAAGATGTGCAGCTAATTAGTAATATAAATTTCCAAAAAGGTCACAAAAGATGTTGTTAGTTTTTAGAGATATGGCAAAGATATCACCTAAATAACAGAGTCAATACCTATAAGAAAGACCATCATTCTTATTGGCTTCCATTCAGCTTCTTACAGTCAGATCCATGTAATCTGCCTTTCAGTAAGATAGATCATGCTTTTCTCCATGACTAACTGCACTGTCTTCCACAGTGATACACATAATTCTTGAATTTTCTTGGACTGATTTAATCATTTCTGACTTTTTTTTTTTTTTTTTTTTTTTTTATACTACTGTGGATTTACTCATACTGTCCCTCTGTTTGGACTATGTCACTTCTCCCCTCAATCTCCTAAATCTTAGCTATTTCCAAAGATATAACTTAGTTTCCTGCTTCTAAAAATGTATTTTCTTTTATTTTAGTGCATGTTTAGTTACAACCTGAGTGAATAAGTTACCTCTAAGACATCATGGTAGTTGAAGTGGGCTGAATTGGAGATTGGCTTTAATTTGTATCCTGAAGAGCAGGATGGAGAATAGATGGCAGTTATTAGTACCATGTTCTATCTATTCCATGAAAACTTAGCTTGCTGCAACTGAGGAGGCCATTGGGACAAATTTCCACATTAAAATGAACCTTGAATCTCAGTGGAGTAGTGGGTTGTCCATCACTATGGGACCTAACCATGCATGCTGTCTGCATTAAGATGTGATCACTGGGAGTCCAGCATGAATGACTCTTCTGTCTTTCCAGGCTCCTTCAATTAGACTTTTATATTAATAAGCCATTTCAAGAATAGAGGGCCCAATAGATTCCCTTCTTTCTTGGTTACCTCTTCTCAGCCTGATTTTTATTCTTATGTTTTCTCTGGTCCACTGTTTGAGTTCATATTGTAGTGATTTATTTCTAATGACCAAAATGCAAAAATATTCAGAAAATACTTTGAGATACAGTGGAAATTCATTTATTCTATTTTATTAATTGTAAATTTTATGCAAGCTTATCACAAAATACTCATACATATTTTTAGCAGTTTGACAGTTTGGTATAGTTATGAATTTCAAAAATAGATATTGGATTGTGCTTGTAAACTGGTCTGTTAATCTGGGCATGATTAAGTTATGATTAGGGCATTGACTGGGCCACATCAGTGGGGTGTTGAGCCTCACCCCTTGGTGGGTGTGATATCAAAGATAAAAGACTTGGCAAAGAATAGTGTTGGAACAGTTTTGTGTTGGAGTTGTGATGTGGAGTCTTGAGCTGGAGCCTTGGGAAATAGCATACAGAGGAGCTCGGTCATGAGGAAAGAGAGAAGTTACTGGGAAGAGAAGCAAGCCATTTGCCTGAGAGTCTACAGCTGGCCTTGTGGCACAAAGCAAGTCTAAGTCCAGAGAGAGGGAAGCCCTGGGAAGAGAGGAATCCAAGAAAGCTGAACTCTGGCAAACTTCGGCAGCTGTCATGCTCCAACACATGTCAACAGACTTTGGTGAAGGAAGAAATTTATGCTTTATGGCCCGGTAACTGTGGACTTTTACTCCAAATAAATACCCTATATAAAGACCAATGAATTTCTGGGATTTTGCATCAGCACCCTTTTGGCTGACTAATACAATACTGAAATGTATAAATAGAAAACTCAAGTGTTCTGAGCCTCCCTCCATCCTGTATCCATATAGAGGTCATTGTTATGACTGTATTTATATATGTTTGTTATGACATATATAAAATCCCTTATATATATATATAGAGAGAGAGATTTCCCAAGGTGGATTGAAAGTCATAGGCTGGGGACAAAGCCAGAAATCATCAAAAGATGCAGGTCTATATTTAGATTTTCTCTTTCCTCTTCCACTTAACAATGCAAAAAGAAAAAGCAAAAAAAAAAAATATGCCAGGGAGGAAACATTAAAAAGCACAAGAATATTTCTTAAGTTCTCATACCACGACAGCTGCCAATTAGCTATGGAAGCTTGAAAAAGTCACCTCACCATTTATACATACTGTTTTTTATTCAATATGATGACCTTGTACCAGATGATTACCTGCACTTATTCATTGCTAACTTCTTTGATTTTATTGTAGCTACACAATAAAGTATGTTAACAATACTCACAATATTGATAACAGAGATGATTAATGTCAAAAATGAAAATAAATGAGGATAATATTTGCATATTTTGCTGCTTTTTGTGTCACCAGTGTTTCTGCCTCTCCATTGAGGACTCAGAAGTTACTAGCATTCTTAAAGTTTTTATTTGCTTTCTACGCAACCTCACTTCTCCCATTTGGGTGTGTAAAAAAAACCAGGGCCCTTTTACTCCTTCTTTATAGAAAAGTTCAAAGTGCAAATTCAGATCAAAGAAAAAGCCTTATGTTGACCAGATGGAGAGTAAAGTTCTAGAACATAACCACTAAGTTAATTAGTTAGTGTGAATTCTTTTTATGCAGTTGGAGTCATTCAACTGGAAGACTATGTTTGGAGGACCTGAGAAGAGAAGGGTAGAAAAATATAAGAAGCTACTTTGTAGATGCATGGAGACTTGGAGAAGGATATGCATACTTTATATATTAGAATTCCTGCTACATGGTAGGTAAGATGATGGAAAATGGAAATTTCTGGCTTGGTGTGTTTTCTGCTTCTATACTTTTTAAGTTTGAATGTTTGAATGTTAACCTTATTTTCTATAAGCTTTCATGGCATGTCACACAGTCAGAGCTCCTGAGTCTGATTTTATGTGATGCCAACTCACCTGGCACACAGATTCTTCCATGGCTCCATGGCCAGCTGCTTTCTAAGACTGTAGTTTGAGAATCACAGATAATCATTTCATGGGCCATATAGCAGTGCAGTTTCTTCTAAAGCTTTAAAGATTGTTTATAGGTTATTTTGTTTCAAAATTCTCACAAGTCTGGAAGCACCTTTAGTATCCAAAAGGTCCAAATCGATGCTTGCATTTATTTTGGTTTAGGGACTATGGGTTCATGTTAATGTCAGAAGTTTTGGATTTGTACATTTCAGGTCAACTTATTTGCTTGTAATGCAGCATTTATCATTTGATTCAGTGACCATATTATAAGGGTCTCTTCAATGCTAAGAATTAATAAGGGTTAAGAAAATTTTTAAGGCATAATATCCCGGTCCCAAGGGATCTAGATGTCAATATGAAAGGAAAATAGAAACATAGCTAGTGCTTTCTTGGTTAAAAGTACATTATTAAATTGCACCTATTGCAGAGATCATGGTATTCCATGAATCCCAGATCTTCATATTATAAAATGGCCTGCTATGTCCATGTCTGCATTTCTCAGTGATGTATATGTCTGTATATGTCTATTAGGTCCAGATCCTCTAATGTAGTATTCAAAGTCTTTGTTTCTTTACTGATTTTCTATCATGATATTCTGGCTAATGGTGATAATGGTTTCTTAAAATCCCCTACTATACTTGTAGAGGCTTCTATTTCTCCACCTAGTTTTTCCAGTGTTTCTCTCATATATTTTGAGGCACCCTAGTTAGGTGCATAAATGTTCATGATTATTCTATCTTCTTGATAGTTTACCACTTTTATTACTGTACAGTGTCTGTTTTTGTCTTTTACAATAGTTTTGCATTTAATGTCTATTTTGCTTGATATTAGTAAAGACACTCTCACCCTTTTGTGATTTTTGTTTGTTTGTAAAATTGTTTACCAGCCTTTTAATTTCAGCCAAATTATATCCCTGGCTCTAAGGTGGGTTACTTGTAGACAACATGTAGACGAGTCATATTTCCTTACCCACTCTGCAGTCTGTGTCTCTTGACTGAGGAGTTTAATCCATTAACATCCATTATTACTGTCAAGGAATTACTTACATTAGCTACATTTTCTTTGGTTTTATGCATGGCATATGTTGTTTTTATTTCTTTTTTGATATTTTTAGTTGTTCTCACACTTTCCTCCAACTCTTTCTCTCCTGTTCTTTCCTTTTGACCTGCAGAACTCCATTCAGTATTTCTTGAAGTGCAGTTTGTTTGTTTTTTGACATACTCTTTTAATTTATGTTTATCTGTGAATATTTTGAACTCTCCCTCATTTGAATGCCAGCTTTGCTGGATAGAGAATTCTTGAAACTCTTTTCTTAACTAAGTCATGCCACTACCTTCTTACCTCCATGGTTTCATATGAGAAATCAGCATTTAATCTTATCAAGCTTCCCTTGTATGTGGTCATTCTCTTTTCTCTTGCCACTTTCAGTATTCTCTCTTTGTATTGAGCATTTGGCAATTTCACATTTATACGTTTTGGAGTAGGCCTGTTGGGATTTATACTGTATGGACTGTGCTGTGCTTCCTGGAAATGTACACCAATCTCCCTCAATAGGGTTGGGACATTTTCAGAAATTATTTTCTCCAAGACTCCTTCTTTCCCTTTTCCCTTCTCTTCTCCCTATGGGAAGCCTATAATGCATTTGTTTGTGTGTTTTGCATTGTCATTCAAATGCCAGAGTCCCTGCTGGATTTTTTTTAAATCTTTTTATCTATCTATTCAATCTGTTTGATTTCAGATGTACTGTCTTCCACATCACTTATTTTTCCTCTACCTGTTCAAATCTGTTGTTATGTTATTCAAGTGTATTTTTTATTTCTTGGTTAGGGCCATTAATCACTATCATATCCATTGTCTTTTTATTTATGTTTACAACTTCTTCAGTATGTTCTCCCAGTGTCTTCTTAATATCCTTAATCTCTTCCTTCACTTCATTAAGTTATTCATGGTATTTGTTTGGGCATCTCTGATGCCCAATGTTGTTCAATGTACTGCATTCTTCTAGGTTTTTAGTTTGTTTGTTGGGCAGGGCCTTAGCTTCATGTTTCTTAGTATGGCTTGTAATTTTTTTTTGGTGTCTAAGAATATGTTTATCTTCTTGGGTTTATTCAGTTGATTAGCTTTTCTCTCTATTCTATTGTTTTATGTTCTTCTTTTTTAGTGTGGTATGGTTTCACTTTGAAAATTCATTCCTCTTATTCTACATCCTTGCTGTTATTTTGTTCCATTGGGAAAAAAAAATTGGGACCAGAGCAAAAGAAAAAGATAGGAAGGAAATAATAATAGTAAAAGGTAAGAAAGAAACTGTATAAAACCTTGGAAAATGAGTAATTAACACAAGTAAGAAGTCCAGAGAATTAAGATTTGAAAAGTGGAAAAGACACAAGGAAAAAAGAAACAGAATAGTGAAAAATATATAGAATGAATTAAGAGGCTGGAATAATTAGAAGAGGGGAAAAGAAAAGAAAGAAAGGAAAAAGGAGAAAGGAAAAGAAAACAGAGAAAAAAGGAGAGAGAGAAATAAAAAAAGAAAAATTGAAGACAAAACAAAAAGCAGTGGAATGAAAGAACAACAACAGAAAGCAGAAGAGATAAAGATAAAGAAGGGATAAGAAATAGCATAGGTAGAAAAAGTCAGTAAACAAAAGAAAAATGAAGAAACAAACAGAAATAAAAGAAGAATAAACAGAACAAACAAGAAACAAGACTGCAGCAACTCATTTAAAAAAGAGAGAGAGAAAGAAAAACAGATTAAAAAAATGAAAACAGACATGGAAAACTGCCTTCTCTCTTAGACCACTAAGGATCTTCTCATGTTGGTGTTATTCATCAGTCAGTCACACTGCAACCTGCTCTGTGTAGGTTTTGAACCTGGTATTAGTGAGTAAAATATGGAAAATTTAAAAAGGAACCTTAAAAAAAAAAAAAACAACTAGAGATCCAAGAAAAACAAATACATAGAGAATATCTATATGTTCCTTGTCATAAAATTTCAGCTGTATGCATGATAACCCAGTGGGTCACTTCTCAAAGAAGAGCCAGGAATCAAACCAGGGACCACATATATATCAGGCAGGAATCCTTCCACTGAGCTAACTTGTCTCCTTAGCTTATTTAGCATTTCAGATGCCTATCCATTCCTTTTCCCTTGGGCAAGTTAGATTCTCTGCCATCTGCTGGAATCCTGCTGAAATCACCTGTCTGTCTCTGCATTTGGATGAATGGATATCCAAATGCAAAAGATTGAATTTGGACTTAAACCTCACACCATACACAGAAATTTACTCAAAATAGATAAGGTACCTAAGTATAAGTGCTAAAACCATAAAACTCTTTGAGATAACATAAGGTAAGTCTTTATGACCTGGGAATTTACAAATTTACAGTTCATTCTTTCTTTTAATTAATTTTTTTTTTATTTGAAAAGAAGCTTCAGATTACATTAAAGCTACATAAAAGTATAAGGATTCTCATATGCCACACACCCTCCTCCATCCACACTTTCCCATTTAAAAACATCCTTCATTAGTTTGGTACATTTGTTACAATTGATGAACACATATTGAAGCATTGCTACTAACCATGGACTAGAGTGCAGACAATATTCACACTCTGTTCCACACAATTCTGAAAGTCATGACAAATTCAATGTCCTGAAACTGTCCCCATATTACACTTATTCTTCCCTCTCCCATCCCTCAGAATCTCTTGTGGTCACTGCCTTTATAATAATGATGAGATTTCCATTGCTAGAATAATAGTAAGTCTATAGTAGAATGATAATATGTTTACTTTAGTCCATTGTTCTTTGCCCAGTCTTGAGGATTTTGGCATGGTGATGCCCATTCATTTTCTAATTGAGATGGAACTTTGATCCCATGGGGAAGATGGATGTAACTACCTTGCTTCTAGTTGTAGACACTCTTTGTTTTGGGGATGGGTGTTATTCATCATCATCTCCTTGTTAGTTGTGCTGAGTGAGTCCAAAGAACTATAGAGTAGGTCTTTCAATGCTGCTGAAATTCAGGGATCAATTGGCACATGGATGGACCAAAGATTTGAGTTTTGGGACATATATATATCAAGTATAGTACTAATTTGGGTTCAAATAAAAGGGGCAGAAGAGCCATATGTAGAAAATCTATAAATGTGTCTATGTCTGTTACACTGGGAAGCATAAATTCCAAAGTAAGGCCCAGTGACAGGGCACCAAATTCATGAGCTGTCTGCCCTGCTTATAGTTTCTGGATATCTCTAGATCCTCAGAAGCCCAGCAATTTGAGGCACCATTTACTGTGACCATTAATGAGATCCTGCTGAGACTTGCATAAACGTAATCTCTGGAATAACCTTCTGACTCTGAAATCTCTTAGCCATAAAAATTCATTCATATTTACCATTTCCCCCTTTTGGTCAAGATCTTTTTTCCAGATGCATTGCTAGTTGGTGCTTGGTAAGAATCCTTCAGATCCAGGGAAGTTCATCCCCAGGAGTCATGTCCCACAGCAGGGCATTGGGAGGTAGTGTGATTATTTTCTGAGTTTGGCTTAGAGAGAGGCCACATTTGAGGAACAAGGAGGCTTTCAGGAGGTAACTCTTATACAGTACATAATGCTATGCTAAGTTTCAATTTCACAAGAAAAATTCACAAGTACAATCATCAATATCAAGTTTCTGCCATAATGGCTTGTCTTCCTTTACTAGATAGTGCATTTGCACTTGGAGGATTCTTTCTGTCATATTAGAGAATGTAGCAGAACTCTGCAGGATAGGAATTCAATATTCTTTCAGTTATTGTGTGGATGTCCACCCACTGAGACAATGTCCCATGACACTTGAATATATCCATATGTCTTAGAGGCATGGCCCAGATGAACCCTTTCCCCTGCATCCCTCCATCACTGAAACCCACCACTTGTGATCTTTCTCTGCAACTTTTTTATCCTTCTGTGATCTAAAACCTCTCCAAAAATGAAGCCAACAAAATGGCCAATTAGATATAATACCCAAAGCATGAGCAATAAAAGAAACAAGGGATAAATTTAGCCTCATCAAAATTAAAAGCTTTTGTGTATCAAAGGACATTATCAAGAAAGTGAAAAGAAAACCAATAAAATGAGAAAAAAATGGTGGCTTAATATTTAGAATATATAAGGAAATTTTACAACACAACAACAAAAAGACATAGGCCCTAACTAAAAAATAGAAAAGGACTCGAACAGACATTTTTCCAAAGAAGATACACAAATGGCCTATAAGTATATGATAAGATGCTCAATATCATTATCTACCAGAGAAATACAAATTAAAACCACAATGAATTACTAGTTTACCCTCTCAAAGATGTCTATTAGTATAAAAGAAAAGGAAAATAGCAAATGTTGTTAAGTATGCCTTCAAACTCTAGTGCATTGTTGGTGGGAATGAAAATGACTCAGCTACTCTAGAAGGCAATATGACCATTCCTCAAAAAATTAAATATAAATTACCATATGACCTGGCAATTCCACTCTTAATTATATACCCAAAGAATGTGAAAATATACGTTCAAACTGATATTTGTTCTCAAAAGTTTATAGCAGCATCACTTCCAATAGACAAGATGTGATAACAACCCAAGTGTCAGTCAACAAATGATTAGGTAGGCAAAATGTGGTACATATACACAATGGAATATTATTTGGCTCTATGAAGGAATGAAGTTCTGAGAGATGTTACAATATAGGTGATACCTGAAAATATTATGCTAAGTGAAATAAGCAAGGAACATAGGGACAAATATATTATTTCATTTACATGAGAAATCTAGAAATAACAAATTTGTATAGACAGAATCTAGATGTGGCTGGTTTGAGGCTGTATGGACCCCAGAAAAGTGTATTTTTGAAGCTCGTCCATTCCTGCAGGTGTAAGCCTAATGTACTAATGTGATAGGATCTTTTGATTATATTATTTCAGTTAAGGTGTGGCCAAGGCTGGGTCTTAATCTTCTCACTGGAGTACTTTGTAAATAGGTTGAATACAGAGAGAGAGAGAGAGAGAGAGAGAGAGAGAAAGCCATGGAAGCCAGAAGCTAAATGCAACAAAACTGGGAAGAGAAGAGAGAGAACAGCAGATGCTGCCATGTGCCTTCTCATGTAACAGAGGAGTTCAGTATTGTCAACAGCCAGTTTTCAGGGAGAAAACATCACCTGATGATGCCTTGATTTGGATATTTTCACAACCTCAGAACTGTAAGCTTGTAAGCTAATAAATTCCCATTATAAAAGCCACGTAATTTCTGGTATTTTGCTTTGAGCAGAATTAGTAAACCAGAGCACTAAATTAGATGTTACCAGAGAATGGGTGGAGGGAGGGAAAGAGGAGGATTTTCTTGGTAGGTATAGAGTGTTTGTAAATAAGAACTAAGTTAAAAAGAGAAAGAGAGAGAGAGCAAAAAACAGACATCAACTGTGCACTTCACAGAGGTTCTCAGTGTTTATGGTGTCATAACACCTCCCCCGAGGAAGATTGTTGAATGAAACCCTCAGTGTCTTTTGGTCTGTGGCTCTGGTCTGGAGCCAGGAGGCAGAAATTTGTTAAAAATATTTTGTTGTGGTTATATATGTATGTGTATATATATATATATATATACCTATTTCCCATTTTATCCACATCTATGTGTACAATTCAGTGATATTATGAATTGAAAATATTGTGTGTGTTACCAGTAAAACCATCCATTACCAAAACTTTTTCCATCACTACAAACAGAAACTCTGTACCCAACAAGCAATAACTCCGCATGCCCCCTAGACCTCTGTCTCTTTGTATTTGCTTACACTTATCATCTTTTACTACATTCTTCCAGATTGACTTCCAACATCCTTCCTGCTTCCTCCCTATGGTACATACTAACCATATTTAGAGTAAATTTTTCCAACTTGCTCTCTTCTTCAGAAGACTAAACACTATTTCTTTAACATAAATCCATTCCTGGCTACTTTCCCCCTAGCTATATATATATATATATATATTTTTTTTTTTTTACTGCATTTTCCTCATCACCTACCAATAAACTCAAAGCCTAATATCTTAAACCATGATGTCCTTCCTCACCTGGTCAATATTTGTTGCTTCAACCTTCTTTCACTAATTGCATTCTAAGTATACAGTGACTAATGGTATGGCTACTCTTAATTGCTACTCTCTTCTCCATAACTATTGTCATTGTTGGTTGCATACTGATTCTTTGGATTTGGTCTTATCTTAACTGCCATTACATTAATTTTTACACTATTATCCCAGTGTCTGTCTTATACTTTTAATTATAAGTTTTTACATTTTTTTTTGGCAGCTAGAAGGCAGTGCTTTATAAGGATCTTTGCATGATTCTGAGGAAGAGGTCAGCTGACCCTCTTTGAGAAACCCTGGCTCAGAGGGATCAGTGGGCACATTCCTTACTTGCTATTTAATTATGAATAATGTAACCCTTCTCTCTCATTTGTTTAAAATGGAGAATCAGGAGTACATATGCCATAGTGATTTCTTAAAATAAAGATTGTAAAGCTCCCAGCCTGAAGAGACAGGTATTAAACGTGCTCATTAACTACTTTTTTCTTTCCCTTCCCTTTTTCAATTTCTGTGGGTTTCATGATTATTTTTCGTTCCTAGTTGTATTAGATACTGTACAACAAGTGCTATGCAAAGCACTTTACATGAATCATCTCATTCAGAAATAACTGGTGAAGTAGCTACTAGCCCCTACTACCCTTGTTTCACAAATGAGATGCTGAGGTGAACTGAGGCATGGTCAGTATGGTAGCACAACATTGTGAACCTAATTGACAGCACTGAATTATCCATTTGAATGTGGCTAAATGTTTGCTACTAAAATAAAATTTTTAAAAATACATGGAACTGCACTGTGTAACCAGTGAACTCTAAGTTTAACCATGATCTATAGTTAATAGTACAATTATAAATATGTGCTTTCATCCATAATAACAAATGTACCACACCAATGTAAGGTGTTAAGATTAGGCTGGTGTACAGCAGTCCTGTATTTTATGCATGATTGTTCTGTAAATCACAACTTCATTAACAGGAAAAAGAAAACAAGAAATGTAAGAAATAGCAAGAGACACAGTTCAAGGTTAGGCAGGGGCAGTCCTGCCCACTTCTGTGGGGTCTGTGAGCCTAGGGGCAGCACACACCCATCTAAAGAGTCAGCTGTCATTCCCCTGTGCCAGTGAATTCTCTGGGGGAATAAGGCTTGGTACCTGTATTTTGCAAAGTTAGAAAACAAGATTTAATATAAAAGTTCCAGGTTTTAAAATGTTGGCAACTCACAAATGAAGTGCTTCTATAGCTGGATCCATTCTCCATGTCACCAGTTTTTTCACACTGGGAAGAGTGGCATTTGTCCCCTTATCTGGGGAAGAAAAGAAGCCCAAAGCTCCTACTGTGTGTTACCAGGTGTCAGGGAGAAGACTTCATAACTGTCACCTCATTCACCTGAGATCCTACCTTAAAAAGCTGCTGTTCTCAGGAGGCCGAGGATCCTAGGCTCAAGTCACTGCTCTCAGGTCATACTGGTAATAAGTAGCAAAACAGTATTTAAAACCAGACCACAGTAACTGCTTCAGGAATGGAATGGAATGGCAATCTGGAAATCACATACTTACAGTCATTATGTGTCAGAGCAACATTATTCCCAAGAATCAAAAGGTGGAAGAGACCCAAATGACCATCAATAGATGAATGGATAAACAAAATGTGGCATATCCATGATAGCTGGAAAATGTATTTATTAAAAATTTCTTCACTTAAGCAGCTCTGAAAATTTTAATACACTAATTGAACTGGTTTTCTGTTCATCTAATTTTAAAATTTTACTCTTTACACTTTGTTCCTTGAAGGATATAAATTAGATCTTCTCAGTTTTGTTTATGAGAATAAGATAATGTCTTAAAACAAAACCAGACAGAATGGTGTCAGAAGCAACTTATCACTTAATACATCTGTAACTTTTCTCAAAGACAAAAAGCTTAATATCCCAGAGTGATTGGCACAGCAATATCTAAACTATGGTTAATTAGCCACTGAAACCAAGGACAAGTTGAATGTTCTTGAAACAATGCAGAACTGACAAGTTGCATGTACCCTCCTCACAAAACCCCTGGAAGAGTTAGTCATCGCTTGTTTTGTTTTGTTTACTTATTTTTCTTCTTCCCTAGCCTTCTCCTTTTTCTATAAAAACCCTAGCTCCCCTTCTCACTTGGAACAGGTTTGGGGACGATTCTCCCAATTCCTTGCTTGTGCACTCACAATAAATCACCTTCTCACTGAGAAATGTGTTTCTCCAAAGGGGCACCGGATCAAGAGGGCTCTTCTATTGGAAATAGCTGTGCTTATGGTAATCTCCACACATTGGAATATTATTCAGCTATGAAAAGGAATAAAGTAGTGCACAGTGGTTCTCAGTGTTTTGGGAGGAACGGGAAAGAACTTTGAAGACATTATGATAAGTGAGGGAATCTAGACACCAAACACCATATATTGAATGACCCCATTAAGAAAACTCCAGATCAGAAAAATGACTGAAGACAGAAAGTAGATTAGTAGTTGCTTGTGGCTAGGGAGAAGGGGATAGAATGCTAATGGCTATGGGTTTCCTTTTGGGGTGAAAAATCTGTTCTGGAACTAGACAGTCATGATGATGACACAACACTGTGAATGTACTAAATGCCAATAATGGGAAATTTTATGTTATATTTATTTTACCACCATTAGAAAGAAAGAGCACCTACCCCCTAAAACAGTTGCTGGCCATGTTCTGAATTTTTTGAAACCATTCATTCATATGATGAGTATATGTATGTGGCAGACACTGCTTTAGAAACAGCAGGGGACAAAACAGAAAAAAATCTCCATCATCATGGAATACATAAACTATAAGGAGAAGAAAACACCAAATAAAATGAAAAAGAGAAAATCAACATGATATGTTAAATGTGTTAAGGAATGTTGAGGAAAAAATAGGGGAACTGTTTATTTTTATTTATATATTTTTTATAAAAATCTTTATTTTTAAAGAGGTTTTAGATTACCAGAAAGTTACAACCAAAGTATAAGGGATTCCCATATACTTCCACCCTCTCCCTTCCCACATTTTCCTCTATGAATAACATCTTACAAATGTGTGGTACATTTGTTGCAATTGATGAATAAATTTTGAAGTATTGCTACTAACCAAGGTCTATAGTTTACATTGGGGTTTACTCTTGACTCTGAGGCCCTATGTTCCACCTCCTATTCTCTCCCTCTACACTCAGAACATCTGGTAACCATTATCATTATATCAATGTTACATGCTCTTCCATTACTACAATATTAATAATTTATGTTGTCCATGGTTGCATTACCCCCTCATGTTTGTTCAGTCCTCAATCTTGTTTTTTGGATGGTGATGCCCATTCTGCTTTGATAGAGACGGGTCTTAGATCCCATGGGGCAGAAGAAAGGAACTGTCTTGCTTGTAGTTGTATATAATCTCTGTTTTTTGGGATGGGTGTTCCACATCATGATCATTTTGTTAGTTTTCCTGGGTGAGTCCAATGATTTGGGGAGTAGCTGTTGGCTGCAACTCTGTTGAGATTCAGTACTCAACTGGCATATGAACAGACCAAAGATTTAAGTCTCTGAGACATATATTTAACAGGTATAGTGCTAATTATTGGCTCAGATAAAAGGGGTAGAAGAAGAAGTTGTAGGAAAATTATAGATCAGTCTAGCTTGTTATTGGGGAAATAGGTTAACATATTTTCAAAAGTAAGGCCCACCAGCAGAGTTCTGATTTCAAGAGGTTGTGTGCATTCCCTGTATCTAGAGCCCTCGGGAACACCCCTGTTTGAGGCTTTGTTTACTTTGGCATTAGTGAGATGTGCCTGAAACATTCATAAGTGAACCTCTCAAATTGACCTCCTGACTCACTTTGAAATCTCTTAGTAAAAACTGTTTTATATTTAATATTTCCCCCTTTCAGTTGAAATATTTTTCCAAATACATTGTTGATTGGTGCTTGATATTAATCCCTTGGTACCAGGGAGGTTCATGCTCAGAAGCCAAGTCCCATGCTGGGGAGAAGGTATTGCATTTATTTGCTGAGATTGGCTTAGAAAGAGGCCATATTTGAATTTGAGTAACAAGGTTTTCTGGAGGTAAATCTTAGGCAATAGTTATTATTAGGCTAAGTTTCAAGTTTACACAAATAACGTTCACACTTACATGCATTAATTTTAAGGGTTTGGCATATTGTTCTATTTTCTTCTATTAGACACTGACTTTTTACTCAAGAGATAATTGCCCTTTGTTTGATAATGTAGCAGGACTCCCCAGGATAGGAGTTTAATATTTTGTTGTTTTATTGTGTAGGTCTCCATCCACTGAGATAACACCCTATGACAAGATGAACACATTAAAATTCCATAGAAGCAGAAGGGGACACTTTTTAGAGCAACAAAAAGGAAGGATGACTTTCCTATCAGATATTAAGATTAATTATAAAGTCACAGCAATCAGGCCTAATGACGTTGACACAAAGCTAGTAAAATAGAGGAATTAAATGGAATAGAAGGTCTAGACTTTGACCCAAATGACAAGGCAATTGGAAATAGAATTGCCATTACTTACAATTAGAGCAGATTAGATGGGAAAGTTTAGGAGTTTGATAAAAGCCAGAACTGTTGAATGACACCTGTTCACCCAGTGCTGGAGACTTGGGATGCTTCAGTCCCACACAGCTAGTGTTGCACTTACAGGTGGCCTAGCCCCATGCTCCCTGCCCAGCCTGAGTCTACCTCTTGCTGCAGCAGAATCCCAGCTTCACAGAATCTACATCCCAGCAGCAATGAGACATCTTTCTCGTGTTTCATTCCTTTGCTGGGTTGCACCTTGCCCTTCAAAATCACTTCTTTTTTTTAGCTCAAATTCCTTCCTTGTGTGGGACACTTTTAAGTTCTTGTGACCTCACAGAAAGTTCTTGCAGCCTAGGTTTATGATAAATGGCCAATATTCTGCCCTTGATATTTTCCCCTAGCAATGAAGAAAATAATCATGATTTTGGAAAAAATATAAAAATCAGTGATGGAGTTGCTTGTACCACTTTTTTTTTTTTGAGGGAACACTACTTTCTTATTCTCAGCATCAGAATCATATTATATGGAAAGGAGATGGTGATGTCTTCAAAGATCTAGGAATGAAGATTCTGGGGGATTGTGGCAGTCAGTATCCCCAGAGCCGTTTTCCCTCACAAGTCCCTTAGCCTTCCTACTAGAGCATGAAAGCAGCCACAGAGGGTCAGCAGTCTTTTTTTTTTCAGTTTATAATTTTTTTAACTTTATTTTGTACATTTAATAATTGAAAATATAAACATTTAAAAACTAAAAAGTAAATTCAGATGAATAAATATATACATTTCTGAATTAAATCTAATGGATACATATAAATTATTTTTTGAATCAAATAACTCCTGCGTAAAGTGGTGCTCTTGTCTATATTGGATTTATTACTTGAAGACATTTGAGTTCCTGGGATTTAATCCAAGGCCATCAGCCTGCTCAGCAGGCGTAACTGTGTCTTGGTGTTCATGGAACCCTGTGGCTGGGAGGTCTGGAAGGGATGATTGTTCTCCTCTTTCCTCTCTCCTGTCTCAAGTCTGTGCTACTTTGTTACATCAGAGCTCTCCTACTCCCTGATGCTATGGATTACTGTATGTGGGACCAACGGGATGCTATTCACCTCTCCTATAGTTTATGTCCTCCCACCCTGCCCGACCCCACCTCCCAGTTCTCTTTATTTCAAGATATTGTAGGGGTTAAGATGATGGCTTCTGTCCTCTTAATCTGAGGCACAGTGGGCATGACCATCCTCAAATCCTCAAAGTTGAATAATAAGCAAACATATTGGGATAATGCAATCATGGACAAAGTAAACTATTTAATGCTGTAGTTATGAAAGAACATGTAACACTGTTATAAAGATATTGGTCACCAGAGGTCCTGAGGGGTAGGAGAGGGAGTAAAAGGTAGAGCATAGGTCAATTTTAGGGCATCGAAATTAAGTGTAAACCACAATGTAAACTATAGGCCTTGGTTCATAGCAATGCTTCAATATTTATTCATCAATTGTAACAAATGTACCACACAATCATAAGATGCTATTAATAGGGGAAGATGTGGGAGGGGTGGGGGTGGGGCATTTAGGAATCCTTTATACTTTCAATGTTACTTTTTTGTAATCTAAAACTTCTCTGAAAATATTTTGTTGTATTAAAAAAATTATAAAAATACAATGGCTTCTGGAGTTATTGTCCAAATTCTCCACTCACCATGACAACATGGACATATCACTGAACTTTCCTTTGTGGGTAAATATATAGAGTAATTATATCCAACTCATTACATTATTTTGAGATTTCAGAGTTACTACTGCATTCAGAAGAGTGTCTGGCACATAGAGAAGTCTACTTTAGTCTCTTTCCCCTCTAAATATCTCTCATAGATAAATGTCACAAAAGATTCACAGGTTATTGATTTAAGCCCTATTCTAATGAAGCATTCTCAGTGGATTGGAGGATTGGATTGAAATGGGGTATAGGAGTTCAGATCAAGGAAAGATGTAGAGGTTTGCTCTTGTGATTATGAAAAGGCAAAAGGTACTTGCTTCCAAGCCATGTGATATGTTGTTTAGCTATACCCAGAATTACCTTGACAGATTTTTAATTCTAAATGCTTAAGCCCTGTTATCATCAATTCCTCAAGTAAAGAAATCAGCAATATCTATTATTGTTAACTAGTTTTTATTAAGCATCTTTCCTGCTTTGAAATATAAATGTTCTAATTAAGGAATTTTGAGGTAAGAGTTATACTCTTTGGTATTTGGGACAGTGATATAAATATCTAAATAATAAGCAGGTGTACAAATCAAGGTCCAGTCAGATGACAGGAACCAGACAAGTTTTATTTTAAAAAAAATAATAATAACTTTAAATAAAGAGGATGTAGTTTTACAGAAAAATCATGCAGAAAATACTGAATTCCCATATAAGCCTCACCTCTCCAATTATTAACACTTCATATTAGTGTGGTACCTTTGTGAAGATTGAGAAAAATATTATTATAATTTTACTATTAACTATGGTCCTTGGTTTACATCAGGGTGTTTGTATTGTATAATTCTATGGGATTAAAAAAAAAATCTCATTCCAATAACATATGTGCAACTAATATATTTCCTTTTAACTGCATTCACATGAATAATTCAGTGGTGATAATTACATTCATAATATTTTGCTACCATAACCACCATCCATTTCCAAAGCTTTTCCATCACTCCAATTGGAAATTATGTACCAATTAAGCATCAACTACCTATTCCTACTGCCTCCCTATCCCCCAATAACCTGTATTCTAGTTTCTGATTCTATGAAATTATTCTAATTATTTTATGTCATGGAGATCATATAATATTTGTCCTTTTGTATCTGGCTTATTTCATTCTACATGATGTTTTTAACGTTCCTCCATGATGTTGCACGTATTAGAACTTCATTCTTTTTCACAATTGGACAGTATTCCATAGTGTGTATACACAAATTTTGTTTATCCTTTCAACTGTTGATGGATACTTGGTAGCTTCTATCTTCAGGCAAATGTGAATAATGGTGCTATGAACATTTCTGTGCAAATATCTTTCTAGTCCCACTTTAATTTTTAAATATATATCTAGAAGTGGGATTGCTTGGTAAGATATTAATTGTATACTTAATTTTCTGAGGAAATGCTGAATTCTTTTCTACAGTGGCTACACCATTTTACATTACTACCAATGATGAACAAGTGCTCCTATCTCTCCACATCCTCTCCAACATTTGTTATTTTTGTATTTTTAATAGTAATCATCCTAGTGGTATGAAATGTTATCTTCTTGTGGTTTTGATTTGCATTTCCCTAATGACTAATTGTGTTGAGTATCTTTTCATGTGTTTTTTGGCCATTCGTTTATCTTCTTTTTGAAAATTATCTTTTCAAATCTTTTGCCCATTTTTTAATTGGGTAGAGATTGATAAGCTGATGATTAATCAGTGAAGAATTTATAATTTGGTTAATTGTAATGGATTGGGAATGGATAGAGGTGATAGTTGTGCAGTGATATGAGTATAATGAACAGCACTGAAGTGTGAGTGTGAATGTGGTTGAAAGGGGACTTTCTGGGACATTCTGACTTGCTCATAAGGCTAGAAAGAAAGCTAGAGGATTGTATAACTCAGTGAATTCTGGGGTGAGTGAAGATTGTGGTTAAGAATTCAAATATAAGGTTTTTCTTTCAGGATCTTTAACAAAGGTATGTCACTAGTATAGGGTGTTAATAGTTGGGTGATATATGGGGGAAAATGCACCTAAAATAGACTTCTATAAGATATGAATGTGTTTGTGTTGTCAAAGGTATTGTTTCTCAATAGGTAGAGGCCCACAAAGTCGCTAACAAAATATTAAACTTCCATCCTGGGTAGTCCCATCTACTTTCTCAAATAAAATGGCAAAAATCTCTGCAGTATATAACTTGTGCCTAAGAAAAGAAAACAGGCCAATATACCATGTCCTCTATCTTAACTCTTGTACATATGAACTTTATTTCTGTGAAAATGAAACTTACCTAATTATATTTAATGCATAATAGTTACCTCCTGAAAGCCTCCTTATTACTCAAATGTAGTATTTCTGTAGGCCAAACTCTGCAGATAAACACACTACCTTCCCCACAATTTGGGACATGACTCCTGAGGATGAGCCTCTCTGGCACTAAGAAATTATTACAAAGCACCAACTAGTGATGCATTTGGAAAAAGACCTTGACCAAAAGGGGAAAAATTTAAATACAAAAGGGTTTTTACAGCTAAGAGATTTAAATGTGAGTTGGGAGTTCAATCCAGAGGTTACACTTATGGAACTCAAGGACATATTTCACTAACTGCCACAGTAAACAAAGCCTCAAAGAAGATTGCTCCCAAGGACTCTAAAGATCTTCATACACCAGAGGGAAGGCACACAGCCTCATGAAATCAACATCCCTTTGGAGGCCTCTACTTGGCAATATATGATAATCTATTTCCCCAATATAACACAGTTATACTCATTTATAATTTCCCTAATCCTGATCCTTCTACCCCTTTTATTTGAATCTATACTTTTCAATGTACCTGTTAAGTATATTTCTCAGAGACTTAAATCTTTGCATTGTTTATATGTTGGTTGAGTTCTGAATCCCAGCAGAGTTGCACTCAATTATTACTCTCCAGTTCTTAGAGATTGCCCTGGACAACCAACAAAACAATGATGATGAACAAATTTCTTTCCCAAAAACAAGGAGGATCTACACATGCAAACTAAATAATTCCTGCCATCTGCCCCATAATATCTAAGTTCCCTCTTAGCCTAAAGCAGTAAGAACAGACATCACCATAAATTCCTTAAGACTGAAAAAAAAATAATGGGAGCATGTAACCACAGATCAAATATATTTATTGTTATTGTAGGTTCTATCTTGGGTTACTGGAAGAGCTTGTAACATTGATATAAAGATAGGGATTGCCAAGGGTTCAGAAAGGAAGGGAAGGGGTGTTTGAATGGGACATGGGTCATATTTGGGGTCATGAGATTGTTCTGTATGATACTGCACTAATTGACACATGACATTTGCATTTCCCAAGGCCTATGGAACTGTACTTCACAAAGTGTAAACCATAATGTAAATTATACACCTTAGTTAGTAACAATGTTTCAATATTCATTCATCAACTGTAAAAAATGGACCACACTAATTTAAGATGTCAAGAATAGGGGAAACTATGTGAGTAGGTGTGTATTGTGGAAGTTATATGAGAATACCATATATATATATTTTTAAAATTTCAATGAAACCTTTATTACTGGCCGGGGTGCACTCCCTAGTGAGAGTGGCACCTAACATCCGGGTCTGAAAAAATTCTACTTCATGTCTCAAAGATCAACCACTCCCACTCCCTGCTGGAACGCTAATGGCAAACATCAGCTTTTGGAACATTGCTTGCTTGCTTTGCTATAGAAATACCATATATTTTTGGTGTAATTTTTCTATAAATATAAATCTATTACTTCTCCAAAAATACAGTTTAATATTATCAAAAAATCAATACACTATAGATGTGAAGGTCTATTTCTGAACACTCAATTTGGTTCCATTGTAGGCCAGTTACTTTAAGGGGGAATTTTCTTTATTTTTTAGTTTTTTAATTAAAAAAAATTTTTTTTAAAGATGCTTAGATTACATAAATGTTATGCAAAAACATAGGGATTCCTATATGCCCCACCTCCCACACCTCTCACAACCTCCCATATAAACATCCTTCATTAGTGTGGCACATTAATTGCAATTGATAAACACTTCTGGGGCTTTGACATTAAGCAGGGACCATAGTTCACATTGTAGACCACACTCTCTCCCACACAGTTCTGCATGTTATATGATGATATAAAATGGCCTGCATCTGTCATTGCAATGTCACTCAGGACAATTCCCAAGTCTAGAAAAAACCCAGTATTACAACTGCTTTTCCCTCTCCCTGACCCCAGAGCCTCCAGTGGCCACTGTCTCCACATCAATGTTGTAATTTCTTCCATTGTTAGAATCACAATATGTCTATAGTAGAATACCAGTAAGTCCACTCTAGTCCATATCTCTTCCCCAAACCTGAGGAATCTGGTATGGTGATGTCCACTCCACCTCGAATTGAAAAGGGGTTTATATCCCATGGGGAAGATGGATGCGATTATCCTGCCTGCAGCTGCAGATTCTCTCAATTCCCTGGGATGGCTGTTGTCCATCATCATCTCCCTACCAGGTGCCCTGGGTGAATCCAATGAGCTGTAGAGTAAGAGTTGCTGTTCCACTGAGGTTCTGGGCCCAGCTGGCACATGAACAGCCCAAAGACTCAAGTCTCTGGATGGACACCTACAAACTCCCAGCACCAAGTATAGTTTTGAACAGAAAGGACACATATTGAAAAAGAAAAATGAAATCAGAGAAATCATGTAACCTGAGTGTAATAAATACTACAAAGCTACAGTGGTCAACTGCATGGTATTGGCACAAAGACAGACATACCAAACAATGGAAATGAATTGAGAGTTCTGATATAGATCCTCACATATACAGTCATCTGATATTTGCCAAGACCACCAAGACCACTCTACTTGGAGAGAATGGCCTCATCAACAAATGGTGCTTGGAGAACTGGATACCCATATCCAATAGAATGAGAGGGATACACCATCTCACACCTCATACAAAAAATCAACTCAAGATGGATCAAAGATCTAAATATAAGAGCCAAGTTCATAAAGACATTGGAAGATAATATAGGGAAGCATCTACAAACCTTGTAGTAAGAAATGGTTTCATGAACTTCACACCCAAAGCACAAACAGCAAAAGAAAAAATAGATAAATGGTATATCCTCAAAATTATAAACTTTTGCACCTCAGAGGACATTATCAAGAAATTAAAAAAACAGCTTACCCAATGGAAGAAAATATTTGGCAACCATATATCTGACAGTAGCCTAATATCCAATATATATAAAGAAATTCTCCATCTCAAAAATAAAAAGACAAACAACCCATTTAATAAATGCACTAGTGACTTGAAAAGACAGTTTTCCAAGGAAGAAATACAAATGACTAAAACGCACATGAAAAGATATTCAACATTACTAAATATTAGGAAAATGCAAATCAAAACTACAATGAGATACCACCTTACACACATTAGACTGGCAGCTATTAGAAAAACAGAGGACTATAAGTGTTGGATAAGATGTGGAGGAATGGGAACCCTGATCCACTGCTGGTGGGAATGTAGAATGGTGCAATCATTGTGGAGGACAGTTTGGCATTTCCTCAAAATACTAACTATAGAACTGCCATATGATTCAGCAATTCCACTTCTGGGTATATAACCAGAAGAAATGAAAGCAAAGAAACGATCACATATATGCACACCAATGTTTATAGTGGCATTATTCACTATTGTCAAAATTTGTAATCAACCCAAATACCCATCAATAGATGTATGGATAAACAAAATTTGGTACATATATACAATCGAATTTTACTCAGCTCTAAGAAGGAATACAGTGCTAACACACCGGATAACATGGATGAATCTTAAGGACCTTACACTGAATGAAGCAAGCCAGGCATTGAAGGATGAAGAGTAGATGACCTCACTCACATGAATTAAGCAAATTGAGCAGACTCAAAGAGCTATTGTCTGTAAGATAAGTTTACAGGAAATAGAAAGGGAGAAGAAGGTTGTGAGCCAACACCCATATGGATGTAATCTATGGTAAGGTGAAAGTGTGTAGTTAGGTATTGAAGGGATATGACAGGAGGGTAGTAATGTTATTGGGCTGGTTGGTGCAGTGTTGACAAGTGGGTAGATTGGGGAGGAAGGATTGGAAGGTCCAGGGCCTTGGGGGAGGGTTGGGAGAGGGAGCAGTTGAACAGGGGGGATTTGCAAATATGTGGTTGAAAGCACAAAGTTGGGAATGCTGTTATGGCAATATAACAAAAAAGGGTTACTGGTTTTGGGTGTTGGATGGGGGGCATTTGGGACAGGGTACACCTGGAGTAGGTTTCTAGGGAGTGTGTGAATGAGCATTTTTTCATACTGTGTTGCATCAGTGGGTGAACATCCACATAATGAGCAGGAAGGTGTTTGACTCCCGCCTGGGGAGAACCTATTTATTCATGAACAGAGAAGCAGAAGTCTCTCGAAAGCATAAGCTGTTCATAAAAGGGGAGGACAAACCAGTGTGTCAAGATATCAGTGTTGTTGCAAGTAACTATGAATCTTGTCATCCGAAAAATGAATTGAGTGGGGGACATGGGCCCTGAGGGGATGGGGAGGGAGGAATAGAATAGATCCAGCAGGGGATATTTAGTGGGCAATGGAAGTTTCCTACATGATCTTGCAATAAAGGACATAGGCCATGTTAAAAATCATCAAAATTTATAAAAGTGTATGGGCTAAAATATAAAGCATAATGTAAACCAATGACCATGTTTAGTAGCTATGATTCACTATTTGTATATCAGTTATGAAAAAGGTACCATCCACAAATCAAAAGGTATTAATATAGGACGGAGAAAGGGGGGAGGATGTTGGGTATATGGGAGTGCCCTGTATTTCTTATGTGACTTTACTGTGACTTAAAACTTCTTTGAAAACAAAATGAAAAATAGTAAGATACTGGGGAATAAATGGAAGAAAATGCCACTTTTCAGACAGGACACCAGATATTACAGTGATGAAAGGCAAAATGTCAAATTAAAAAAAACATGTTTTCATTATTTTTTAATATCCCAATCTTTTAATTTAATTTTTAGTTTTTTAAAAAAAGTTTATGTATTTTATTTTTTATATTTAACCTATCATTTTTATTTCCTTTTCTATTTACTGTATTTGGCTATTTTAAAGGCTTCATTTTTGAAGAGGTTTTGGATCACAGAAGGGTTACCATTGGGGCAGGGGAGGATTATTGGTGTGGGGTGTCAGTGATGGGGAGGCAGATGGGAGGCAGTTCACCTGGGCATACATGTAAGTTATATAAATATGTTCAAATGTTCATGGGGCATTGTCATAGGGGTGGAAACTCACACAATAACCAAGAGAATATTGAATTCTCATCTTGGAGAGCTCTACCACATCACATTCTCTAATGAAGCAACAACAGTCCCCCAGGTACAGTGACAATGAGTCTCGAAGGAGGATGATCCATTGATGGGTTCATGATATTTATGACTATGCTTATGAGCCTTTGCTGTTGAAATTGAAACTTAGCCTAGTGTTGCATGGTGCCTAAGAGTTGCTGTCTGAAAGCCTCATTGTTGTTCAAAGTGGCCTCTCTCTTAGGCAAACTCAGCATATAAATGCATTACCTTCCCCCTAGCATGGGACATTATCCCTGATGATGAGGCTCCTTGGCACTGAAGGATTAATACCAAGCACCAACTAGCAATGGAACTGGATAAAAACCTCAAATAAAAGGGAGAAAAGGTAAAGACAAATGAGTATATATGGTAAAGAGACTTCAAAGTGAGTCAGAAGGTCATCGCAGAGGTAATGCTTATGCACGTTTCAGCAGGATCTCATATACTTCCAAAATTGATACTACCCTAAATAGTGGGGCTCCTGAGGGTTCTGGAGACACCAACATCCTATGGTCAGGTCAGATAGGTCTGGAGTTTGGTGCCTTGCCAGTGGGCCCTACTTTGGAGTTTCTGTCCCTGAGAGTGTCAGAGATGGACTTAATTATGGTTTCCCTACACATGGCTCATCAGTCTCTTCTATTTAAACTTATATTTGGTGCTGGTATTTGTAGGTGATTGTTCAAGAGATTGGAGTCTTTGGGCTGTCAATGTGCCAGCTGGGCCTGGACCTTCAGTGGAGTTGCACTTACTCTCCAGTTCATTGGATTCACCCAGTACAACTAGCAAGGAGGTGAGGATTGACAACCTATATACCAAGGAACCGAGAGAGCCTACAACTGTGAGCAAGAAAGTCCCATCAATCAGCTGTATGGGATTGAAACCTCCTCTCAATTAAAGGTGGAGTAGACATCACCATTCCAGAATCTGCAGGATTGGGGAATGAACTATGGACTAGAGTGGATTTAAAGGTATTCTATTATAGATATATTGTGATTCTAGCATTGGAAGAAATTACAACATTGATGTGGAGGCAGAGAGCACTGGAACCTCTGTGGGCAAGGAGAGGGAAAACCAGTTATAATATGGGTTTTTTTTTGGGGGGGGGTCTTGGGCATCTTCCTTAATGACATTTCAATGACAGATATAGGCCATTTTATATGATCACATAACATGCAGCACTGTGAGGAAAGAGTGTAGACTACAATGCTGAGTGACAATGTCCCAGGATGTGTTTATCAATTGCAATGAATGTGCCATACTAATGAAGGATGTTTATGTGGGAGGATGTGGGAGGTGTGGGGAGTGGGGCATATGGGAATCCCTATATTTTGTGTGTAATCTAAGTATCTTATAAAAAATTTAAAAAAAAATTATAAAAACAAATTAAATGCCAATGAATTTAAGAAATGGAAAAGAAAGAAATAGAAGATGCTAGCATCATGTCTCCATTCTACTAAAGGAAATAATCAAAAGGCACTTCAGTGTTAGTCTCAGTTTCATCATTTACTAGATGAATAACCTTGGACAAGTTATTATAACTTCCCTAATTATCAAATTCTTATATGAAAAGGGGAAATCATGAAAGTATTTACCTTATATAGGGGTTTGAGGATGAAAAGATATGGAATTTATAAGGCCCTTAGTCTAGTGCCCAGTTCTCTGGGAAAACCTCAATAATTGTTACCTATTGCAATTACCTTCAGTTTGTGGCTTAAATTTTATTTTCTTTAATGTTGGCCATCTTTATAATTTGTTCTCTCAAATGGAATCCACTTGTTTTTTTAGATAAAAGGTCATACCACTTTCATTTGTAGACATGGAACCTAACACAGCATCTTGCCCATATTAACCATCTATGGCAGATATGTTTATATTAATTCAATCAATGTTGGGATATTTTCTATAGAATGAAATGAACTACAGAGAAAAAAATCATCCAAGGTCACAGCCAGATGAAAGCAAGCCACTTTATTCCTGGAATTTTTTGAGTCATATGAAGTTTATGGAGATTTCAATTTATGGAGAGGTAGAAGTATTTTTTAAATAAATAATATATTTCAATTTTATAATGTATACTTGGGAGTAATAAGGATAAGAAGAAAGAAAGTTGGAAAGAGAGATATGTGAGAAAAAGAGAAAGAGGGAGATGATAAGGGAGCTTAGGGACTCTCAAAAATCCTACACTGTTTAGTTATTAACTCATCAGATGAAAGGTGCTCTGAGCACACAAAACGTTGTGAAATAGTCTTAGTAAATGGAAATGGTCACATGTCAGATCTTCACCTTCTGTAGAACCTCCAGATCCTTTCCAGAAGTCTTCTCAGAGTTCGTTTCACATCTTCATTCCTCAGGGTGTAGATGATGGGATTGAGTGTGGGGGGTGATTATGGAATAGGAGAGATAAACTTGCCCTGCTATTGGGAGTAGCTGGAAGAGGGCTGAGGTACAAGTAGATGGCAGGTAGTTAGAAGAGAGAGACCACTACCAGGTGGGAAGAACAAGTCCTAAAGGTCTTGTGCCGTCGTTTGGAGGACTGGATCCTGAGCACTTCACGGGCAATTAAGCAGTAAGAAAGAGGGATGAAAGCTATGGGGACCAGCACAAAGAAGGCCACCAGCCCAACCAGCAGGGCATCATTCACTGTTGTGTCAGCACATGACAGCTTAATCATGGCTGGCACCTCACAGAAAAAGTTGTCTAGCAATTGCCGTCCACAGAAAGGCAACTGCACTGTCCTGTCAAGACTACTTGTATGAGTAAGTTGCCAAAGCCACTGATCCAGGCTATGGTTACAAGCTGCTGTCAGAGAGGGCAGTGCCTGATAGCAGCATGCCTGAGAGGCTTACAGATGGCCACATAGCAGTCCAGGGCCATGGTGGACAAGAAGATACACTCTGTGCCACCCATACTGCATACTGCATTGTGCAGCCCCCATAGCTGATGGTCTTTTTGGAGCTGCCCATGTTGACCAGTGTCTGTGGGACTGTAGTTGTGGTATAGCAGAGGTCCAGGAAGGACAGGTGGCTGAGGAAGATGTACATGGGGCTCTGGAGCTGGGGATCCATCCGGGATACCATGATGATGGTGATGTTCCCCAACCTGGTTAGAATGTAGGATACCAGGAAGACCAAAAAGAGAGGGAATTCCAGCCATGGCCTATCAGAGAAACCCAGAAGGATGAAGTCTTTAGGTGAATTACCCATGAAACCCTGTTTGCCACTGCTAATGCTGATTCTTTTTCTGGTACCTGTGATGAATCAAGAAAGTCAGAATGCCTTGACCAAAAGGGGGAAATATTAAATGCAAATAAGTTTTTATGGCTGAGATTTCAAAGTGAGTCAGGAGGTAATTCCAGAGGTTACTCTTATGCATGTCTCAGGAGGATCTCATTGACCGCCACAGTAAACAATGCCTCAACGAGGGGTGCTCCTGAGGGCTTTAGGGACATCTAGACACTATAGGCAGGGCAGACAACCCAGGAAATTGGCACCCATTGGCTGGCCTTACCTTAGAATATATGATAACCTCTCTCCCCAATGTATTAGAGTGTTTATTTTCCTACACATGATTCTTCTGCCCCTTTTATATAAACCCATAATTAACACTATAACCATTAAATATATGTCCCAGAGACTTAAATCTTCTGGCTATTCATATGCCAGTTGAGCCATGAATCTCAGCAGAGTTGCAGCCAACACCTACTTTCCAGTTCATCAGACTTGCCCAGAACAATTAACAAAAGGGTGATGATGAACAACATCCATAAACAAAAACAGAGTATTTACAACCCTTTCAATTGGAAGCAGAGTGGGCATCGCCATCACCAAATCTCTAAGATTGAGGAATGAACAAACATAAGGAGGGACTGCAACTATGGACCAAAGTAAAATTATTATTATTCTAATAATAGAACTTGTAACAGTGGTATAAAAACAGTGGTCACCAAGAGGTTCTGAGGGGAGGGGAAAGGGAAGAATAGGTGTAACATTGGGGCATTTTTGGGACATTAGAATTGTTTTGCATGATATTGCAATGACATACAGGTCATTATATATTTTGCCAAAATCTACAAAATTGTGTGGTGCAAAGTGTCAAACATAGTGTAAACTACAGACTGTGGTTAGTAGCAATGCTTCAAAATTTGTTCATCATTTGTAACAAATGTACTCATGTAAGATGTTATTAATAGGGGAGAGAGGGAGAAGGGGAGTGGGTGGGGTACATGGGAATTCACTATATTTTTGATGTAACATTTATGTAATCTAGATCTTCTTTAAAAATAAAGAGAAAATAATAAAGAATGTAGAATGAATAAAACCTGAGTGGAGGAATTAATCATCTTCCTTACTCCTACATTCATGCTTTCTTACACAGAATGCATCTGCCTGATCTTCTTTAACTTTGTAGAGTCACTTGGATGTAGAGATGTCAGAATCAAGAGTCAGAAGAGATGCCTAAGTGTCTTTGCTCTACTTTCTGATTCTGTGACCTTGGCTATGCCATTTAATCTTTCTGAACTTTAATTTATGTATCTGTAGAATGGAGAGAAAATACCTGCTATAACTGTGGAGATTTGAAGAAGAGATAAGAACATCAATTATGTGAAAGCATACTATATAAATAAATGTTTGTGTAGTTTTTTCCCAATTTGGCCAAAGCCTGTCATAATTCCCTTCTCCATTAAAATGTTTGACTTCTCTCTACACACACATTGGAAGAATATTGTCTGCTATCTCAGACTTTCTCATATTGTGTTTTGGAGGTAGTGGTGGGGGGTGTGTGAGTGCAATAACTTGGTAAACAGTTAATGGCTTTATGGATGTAAACATACCCTACTCACCTCCTAAGGCTTATATCTCAACACATTACCATGAGATAGTGCTCCCTGTCTCTCCAGACCACAAATATCTTCATAACCGTTCACACACAGGCAGCACTGATACTCCTTTGGCAATTACAATTGCACAATCCCATATCTTCTGAGTCCCTTGAGTGGAGAGACCAATTCCTATGTCACCTTCACCTTAGACCCTGCCTTGAACATGGCACCAAATGAGACTCCAGAGCATAGAATTTTTTTTAGGAGGTACTGGGTATTGAACCCAGGACCTTGTACTTGGAAAGCAGGCACTCAACCACTTGAGTTACATCTGCTCCCCAGAGCATAGAATTTTGACCACCAGTGGAAAAAGCTTGATCAATATAAGAACTATAGGTTCTAGAATCATCAACCTAAAGATCACACTGTCTCCAGAGCTAATATTTTCCAGCCAGTTTAAGTAATATTTGAAATCCCCACACAAATTTGCCAAGCAACTGTTCCTTCTTGGTGACAGAAAACACAGCCCATTTAATTTCTGGACACCCTCATCAGTAGAAAGCTAGTAAGTTTTCCCTGGAAGATTCATAGGGACTTTTCACTGAGCTCCATAGGCATCAAGCTGCCTAATTTCTCCTTGACACTGTCCATCATGCAGAGAATTTAAAGATTATAATACAGGCCTCAAGGCTATGGTGGATATATGGCTCATGATAGGATTGAAAAGAAAATAAACCTGTGTGCATGCAATTTATAAAAGATTCGTTTTTATCATGTTATTTGTTGCTTTATGCTTAAACTATAAAATTCATGGAGATCTGTTTGGCATAGATGATACAACCCTCCCCCTAGTTCTGTATTCTAATGAACTCTGGGTTTAAACTGATAAATAAGTGCAAATCTCCTTTCTTCCATCTCTTGAACCAAAACTACATATTATTTGCTATAAAGTTACTCATATTCTTGTGGAACATGCAATTATTGTACTTCCTCTCACTATTCTATCAGACATCTCCTATTGGATAAACCTCCTAGAGTACAACTATATTTCTAATGAGAGCTTAGAACATTGGTTTTGATTCAATGAAATGCAGCTGGGGAAAGTCTGGTTAGTCCAGGTTTTAAGTTGAAAAAGAATCGTGTTATTTCCCTTTCTTCTCTGTGAGGAAATATTTAAGGAGTGCTTACTATGTGCTATGCACCATGATGAATGGGAAAATAAAGCTACTTATGCCCTCCAGGAAATTTTGTGAGAAGATAGTTCTAAGCTTGGTTATGATGGTGGTTGCATAGCGGTTAACATTTGTGTATCCACCATCAAAGTGTGTTAAAATGGATGATTTTATTATATGTAATTTATACCTCAATGAGAATTTTGATTTTACCCACAATAAAAATAAAAATAAATTATTTGGCTCCTCAATTAGCTAACAGAATGGTGTAGAAAAACAGGCATTAAACAAATCATCACAAAAATGTAGAAATCCAATTGTCAGAAGGATTAAGAAAGAAAAGAAAGGGCAATGAAATATGAACCTATCTCAGGGAAAAGTGGCAGGCAAAGAACAGTTCCTTCCAGATGTGATGTTTAATTGTATCATCAGGATAACCTCATCAGGTTCAAATGCCTTCTGCATTCCATTGGCAGATACTGAGCAGGATGAGATATAATTACGTCTCTGCACCATGTCTGTCTTAAACCCATAAAGGTGTTAGCACTGACCTGCCTTCAACAGGATATGCAGTCTGTTTGCTGCAGTAGTGGAGTTTCATTGGCCTTCAGGATTCTCAAACTGCCCTGTTGCATGGCATGATCAATATCATACGATGAATTGATTGACCTGATGAGACTTTTGTTAATTTTATAGGCAAGATCTTTGGTCAGGAATATATAGAAGTTAAAAAGAGCCAAATTCAATAAACTTATGATTTGGCCTCTTTGGTAATTATTCTTTCCTCAGACAAGTGAATTTGATTTGTATATCAGTTAAAACCACATTAGTAAGAAAGCCATCAGATATTGTCTGTGGATCACTAAGTAATTTCAGGGTACTTCTGATAGGCAGGCAAAAAAAAAAAAAAAAAAAAAAAACCTGTTAGAAACCGTGCACAGCACCATCTCCCTCCAGGAACCCACATAGTTAGCTACTAATTGAAGAAAAACAAATGGTGGCTTCAGTTGGAAAATATTTTAAAAATTAATTTAAAAATTTTTAAAGACTCAAGATTTTTAAAAAAAGGGAAAAAGTGAGAATAGGAGAACTGGTAAAAGAAGGAACTAGACATTAGGACATAATATGACAGATAACTGATCATGAGGGATTTTAAATTTGTGTTTGTGAAGCATTGTACTTTAAAAAGTGTTTTCAGATCATTCAAGAGTATAACTCTGAATTATAATGATCAATATGCTTTCATGTTTGCTGATAGTTTGCTGATAGATTATTCCAGGCTAATTAATTTACATTTATTTCCAAGTAGTCTCTATAATTATTTGATAACTCTAACAGTAAAGATTTAACAATATGTATAGAGAGGCTGTCAAATGCTTTATGTGAGTCTAGGAGATAGAAAATACAGATAATATTTATCTTAGTAGCTTCAATATTCCTTAACACCAGACCATGCTGTTTGTCACTTTTCCCGCTTAGAATCAAATTAAAAATTTCTAGTCCAACAGAGGTGTGAGAAGGTCTTTAAAGAAGAGCTTCATTATTCTGCATTCTCTGTTCTAAGATGTTTATAAAACTGGGAAATTGCAGAGACAGAGGAGGCAGCAAATCAATATCTAGGAACTGTCCAAGTACTAAATGAAGAAGAAGAACTTGCAGCCAAATTATGGTCTCTCCAGATTTCCAGATTCATCTTTCTCTCACATTGCTCACCTCTTGTCTCTCCCAAACACTCTGACCTTCCTGCCCCTACAACTAGGTGAGCTGGTATGTTCTTCAGTACAAATCTTCCACACTCATATACATGTACATAAAATGCATATACAGAAATAATGGAATATATTTACATTAATCTATTTAATTATATCAGAAGTAAATGATTATACAATTATATAATTTATATAACTTTGATATTTATATATTATCTTTTTATAAAGCATTGTATATTATAAAATATATAAATTGCATGGTATATTATATAAAAATAAGTGATATAAAGTATATTAGGTATAATTATATAATGTATTTATAAAGACATATTTTTGTGAGTGTGTTAAAACTGGGTAATTATATATAGACCTCTATGAACCCTTATTTTTAAATCACTGAACTCATGGAAAATCCTTCACATAGGCTAGTCAAGATCTCAATCATCCTTTATAGTGGCTGGACTCCCCTTGTTTCTCCCCAAACTATAATCAGTAATAAAATCCTACTGTTTTTCTTTCAAAGAGCAGTGGTCTTAAAATGAAATGAGGTACCAGTAAACATTTATTATGTTATTTCTTGCATGTTGGTTTTACGTAAAGGCTCTCTGGTTAGACTATGCTTTCAATTCTCCAAGTCTGTCCATTGAGGTCCCTTAATGGGACCTCGGCAGCCTCTTTTTCTCCCTTGTTCTGCTCTGGGGATAGTGCAGGGATACCACAGGGAAGACTTGCTCACCAAGGACCAGGTTTTCTTCCAGATAATGTTGATTACACAATTTCTGGGAGCAGGAATCTGGTAGCTTATGTTCTTTTTTTTTTTTTTAAGATTTTTATTTATTTATTCATCCATCCCCCCTCTGCTGCTTGTGCTTGCTGGGTCAGCCAACCATGCCATGTGGGCGAGCCCGCCCCCACCAGGAGGCCCCGGGAACCGAACCTGGGGCCCCCCATATGGTAAACGGGAGCCCCACTGATTGAGCCACAGCTGCTTCCCTGCTTATGTTCTTTTATCTAATTTTTCATTCTAAAGTGAAATAATTCCTGAAGTTCCTGAAGGCGGCATGAAAGATATTACATATAAATTAAAAAATCATTTTTGAGAGATTCTACAGATGATATGTTTAAACTTTCCTTTGTTGCCTTTGCTGAGATAAATCTGCCTGAAAATCCAGAAGCAGACGGCCTGCACTCATTGCCATCCCCCTTTATACAATCAACCTTCTTCCTCATGAAATGTATTCTTTTCAAAGAATTTAAGTTTTACTAAGAAGTGGTTGCTCTATGGGCAAAATCCACACCAAACAAAGGGATAATTTATAAATATGTGTTGATTATGGTGGACAACTGTGAAAGAGCCAAGAGAATTTGGGTAAGAAATATTGATGGCAGCATTGCCTGATTTCACTCATCTGAGCACCTCATGCCAATGCTCGATGCTTTCTGTCATGGTTTGAAGCTGTGTGGACCCCAGAAAATATATTCTTAAAGTTAATCCATTCTTGTGGGTGTGGACTGATTATAAGTAGGATCTTTTGGGGAGTAACATCTTATGATGTGAATTACCTCATTCTTACTGGAGTCCTTTATAAAAGAATGGTATTCAGAGAGAGAGAGGGAGAAAGCCATGGCGGCAAGAAACCAAGAGCAATGAAACCTGAAAGAGAAGGGAGAGATCAGCAGATGCCACCATGTGCCTTGGACACAGGAGTCTAGGATTGCCCATGGCTGGTCTTTGGGGAGAAAGCATCCCCAAATATGCCTTGATTTGGACATTTATCTCAGCCTTAAAACTGTAAGCTTGTAAATGAATATATTCCTACTGTTAAAAGTCAAATGTGTTTTGGTATCTGCTTGAGCAATTTAGCAAACTAGAACACCTTCTCTTTCATTCATCTATGTCTATCAAGCTACATAATTTTACCTTTTCTTTATTTCTCATCTGCCTATAGATTTCTATTTTAGGATTAGAACACAAACTTGAGAAGGAGGCAACAGAGATTCATATTTAACACACTTTTTTTAAGTAAAAAAAAATAAAGCAGAATTTTCAAATGAAAAGTAAATCTGATTAGCCTGGATGATTTGAAAATGAGAATTGGATTGGCTCGTGGAGTTAGATGGAAATTTTCAAAAAATTGAGTGAGCTAAATCTGCAGCTTAAAAGTTTAATAAAAATATATTTAAATCAAATACATTGTAAATAATACACCATGACATACCTCTTTGCAACTGTTTAAACTTACAAAGAAAATGGCTGAAGCCAATTAAAAAATGTTCAAGTAACTATCTAGTTTTCGAATTCTTTTAGTGGATGTATAAGCAATACTGTTTGAATATCAGTGTCCTATTGTACTTGCCTCTTATCATTTACTCCCATAAAATCATAATGTCTTGTTGGAGAGAAAATAGCTAGGCTTTTCATTTCCTATATCAACTCTGCACCTAGCCCATAGCTCAGTTAACTAAAAAATTGTTGAATCCACATTTACCTGTATTGCTATTCACTTATATTGAAATAAAAGACCTTTCCTCTATGTCCCCAATCTGCTTTGAAAGTCTCATCTCCTCCTATTATCTCTAAGATACCCTATTCTTTCATGGAATAAAATTTTTATGACTTTTAAGACAGGCCAGTTTTAATTTTTTTTCTCTTTAAATTTATGTGTTTGACATGCTCTTTTTTCTCTTGGCATCCTCTCCCCATTTCCTTTCTCATTCAGAAAACCACTGCAACCAAAGAGCCTCAGATCCCTTTCACCTCTTCAGGCTACTTAAAGGAATCTGAGTGTGAGTGGGTAGAACCATCTGTCTTACACAGTCCCTTTCTGTCTACTCCAACCTTGGCACCATTAGATATTAAGATCTTGAAAAAGCTGATAATCTCACTGAAGTTTTTGACCACAAACCATGCTTTCTTGGTGAGGATTCTATCTTTATCCCCAGTGACTTTGTCCAAGTACAAGTGCCATTTGCTCATAATTGGATTCAGGATCCACAATATGTGCAATAGGAGATTTTAGAATACTTCTTTAAGCTGCCAATTCAGCAGTACCTTTGGAAAACATTGCCTTTATGGGTAAATTTTCAAGACTGTGGAATGAGGTCAGTGGTGATATAAATGAGAAAAATCAACTGTGGGATTTGCTGTGGAGACTCTGATTTTTAGTTTAACTATAGGGATATCTAAGGAGGAAAAATGTGTGGTATATGAGGCTACAATTTTCCATAGGGTAGGTATTTCTGTAAATCTTTTACAACATCAACTAAACCAATTTCATATACAACCTGCATTGCATCCAGTTACAGATCATTTCAGGCCAAGTTACTATCTCTTGGTAACCAAGAACTTTAGTGATCCACATGCATGTACAGGTGTCCTATGATTTCTCAGGATATCACATCATCCTCTGATGTACTGTACTGGTCATAATGGTTTATAATAAAGACTTCATGTATTATCTCTTTAAATTTATTTGTATCCCCAATGGGAGCAACATACTTTCCTATCCCAGTGTCAGAATGCTACTGTGGGGAGAAAGCCTTTCCAAGCATCTCTTAAATCTCAGAATTTACCAAACCCTTGCTCCAACTATGAGGGAGCAAGGCATCTGCGGTCAATGTATAGGTATACATGGTAATTTACCCCCAAGAATTTTCAGATAAAGTGAGAATCAGTCTAGAAAAGTCATCCAATGACTAAAATAAGTCATGCTCAGATATAAGCTTTCCTAACTATGACATAGGTTACTATTATCAATCCCAAGCAAAACAACCTGTGGAATTCTATAAATACAATATAAATATGGAAAGATAAAAATGAATCAGGGGCTTTAGAGCAGAATAGCAGCCAAAAGAATGCATCTAAAGTATCAAAGGGCAGAACTGTGTCATCCAGAGGATGTTGGGTTTTTGCTTTTGATTCCATGTGGGTTGAGGCCATTTGTCATTTCAGGGAGACTTTCCTATGCAGAGAATGCATTCACTTGCTGACAGAAGGATTATACTCTAATCTATTATTGTATTTCTTAGTTACTACTTTTCTATCTATATATCAGGCTCCTGTGAATTTTTAAAAAGTGTTGCACAGGCCCTGAATATATGAGTTTCTGGGCTCACAGAGTTGAGAATGGAGATTGAAGTACATTCTACTCAAGATGGAACTGCATTCCTAACTAGCTTCTGCAATGGTCTGAACAGTCATCTGCTTTTTCTCTTTGATATCTCACTTTGTGGTCAATACTCAATAGTTCCAAAAATTTTTGTCTCAGAAACGAGTCTCTATCAGCACCACATCAAAGAGAGGTATCTCCAGACACAAATGATCTGAGAAGCCCAACAAGACAAATGTCCTTGGGGAACTCATGTTTCTCCTTCCATGTTGTTCACCTTATTTATGGCTGGAAGTAAAGGGACAAGATTTAGAGGATAAGTACATCTTTTAATTTTCAATCACTATATGTCATCATTCTGAAACTGTGTTGGTGTGATAATCTCTATAACTAATGATGGACTAATTCTGTACAAACTCTGTCTTAGCATTTGACATTGAACAAAGGATAGATCTGGGATAGCTTAGTATAATGAAATCCTCTTTACAGAGGTTGATCATCTATCTGTTTATATGAAGACATCTCTCTCTCTTCTCATACTCTTTTCTCTACCTGGCTCTTGAATCTCTCGACTGTATAGTGTAAAGGTAAGAGTGCAGAATCTGGGAAAAGCTGCTTAGTTTAAGTCTCCAACACTCATGGATTTAACCAATTCACATAACATCTTTGTGTTACAGTCTCCTCATTTAAGTACAAAAATATTTATATGTATTTTTTTTTTAAAATTTATATACTTATGTCTCTATGTCCATCTATATATATCTATCATCTATCTACTATCATCTATCTATCTATCTATCTATCTATCTATCTATCTATCTATCTATCTATCTATCATCTATCCATCCATCCATCTATCATCTATCATCTATTTATCTCTCTATCATCTTTCGTGGTAAACTCTGTATTAGTGTTGGGTACACTTGTCTATGTCTAATCTATATCTATCTACTTTTACAAACCCATCCATTCAGAAAGGATACTATTTTCATGTCATGATGAAAAGAACATGTGGTCCTTTGCATGTGACATACCTCTTTAAGGAAAATGTTTAAAGGAAATGCTAACTAATGTTTTGGTTCATTCCAGTTAGGTGAAGAATACTTGTATTCTCAAATAATCAGGTTAGAAGTTGGGAGGTGCTATTACAGCAACTGAAGTCTGAATTCTTCCTGTGAAGGAAGAGTCAGAAAATGAGTTTATTTTGTTAATACTCTTTCCTTTCCTTTTTCACTTAACGTCCATCTTCAGTTTTCATTGCCTCTATTTTCTACTTACTCAGTTACTTTTATTCTTTTATATTCTTTTGTTATTTTTTATAATAGATTTTATTTTTGGAGAAGTTTTAGATATACACAAAAATTACACCAGAGTAAAGGGAATTCCCATATAACCCCATGGCACACACACATAATTTCCCCTATTATTAACTTCTCACATTAGTGTGGTATATTTGTTACACTTGATGTACCAATATTCAAGCATTGCTGCTGACCAAAGTCTGTAGTTTATGGTTTACACTTTGTATTGTAACAGTTTCATGGGCTTTGACAAATGTGTAATATCATATATCCAACACTGCATTACAACACAGAAAAATTTTCTTATCCTAAAAATGCTCTGTGTTCTACCTATTTAGCCCTTACCCTCTCCCTCTGAACTCCTGGCAACCACTCTATTTATATCAATGTTACCAGTTTTTCCATTAACAAAAGATAATAACTAAAATAACACTAAATATACATTGGTCCCTGGTTACACACCCCTGTTATATTTGTTCATTCCTCAGCTTGAGGGGTTTGAGATGATGTCCACTTTGATTGTTTTAGGCTGAGAAAGGACTTAGATAATATGGGGCAAATGGAAAGAATTGTTTTGCTTGCAATTGTAGATACTCCTTGTTTTGTGGAATGGGACTTGTCTATCATCATCATTTAGTTAGTTGTCCAGGGCAAGCCCGAAGAACTTCACATTCTTTCCAAAATGGTGTCATCTTTTATCTAAAGACTTTGCAAGATGTATAATATCTTTTTCATCTCAAATATCTTATCTCTTACAAGATAATTTTTTCCTTGATGCCCCAATGATACTTCAATCTTAGCTTTCCAAAACTCAGCTCACCATTACTTAGTGGAGATGTAAACACCATGTACCAATTTCTCTATTGTGCTCAGTAAAGTCATGATTGTTCCACTCTCAGTATATTCGGAGTTATTCCATATACAAGCCAGAAATGCCATGGCAGTTATTCCCTAATGTAAAAGCCCCAAATACCCTATTACTCAAATATATTTCCATTATTAGTCTGTTTGGTAATATCATTTTTATTTTATATTTCTCATTTTATCAAGTTAGGTCATAATAAAGGAATTGTCACATAACTCAAACAAAGTTCCAAAGTATCAGGGATGTTTTTCAGACTAATATTTTTTTTAGAAAGATGCACTGGCTTATTTTTTAAAATAAGATAAATATGATTGATTATTAAGAGGAGAAGATCCCTTCCCAGAAATCAAAATCAGGTTAATTGTCATCACTTACAACTTGAGTTAATCTTTATTTGCAGTTTTAGCCTCATTATTCAAAGAGGAAACCTTCTGCCCAAACTTAATTCTTTAACATTTGTGAAGGACAGTAAATGTAACAAAGCAACTACTTGTTTTTGTTTATCAGATTCTTCATTCTCCCAGCCCTAGAATTTATTTTAGATAAGGTGAATTTATTCTTCTTTTCTCTCCTTTGAACTATTGGGTCAGATCTGAAATGGATTATGCAACTATGGTTTCATATTTAATTTTCCTTTTGGAAAACTAACTAACTGGAGAGTCCGGTAGACCAAGACGACAGCAAAAATGCTCCAGGATGCCATTTTCCCTAAGAATCATTGAAGAAGTCGAAAAAACTGACAGAGTCATCTACCTCAAAATTCCAGAAATCAGTTAAAGGGTACCAGAAACTGGATGAGTGCTGAAACAATAAAATGAAGCCTCCCTTTCCCATACTTTCTCACATTAACAACACCTTTAATTAGTGTGGTACATTTGTTACAACTGATGAACATATATTGAAGCATAGCTGCTAAGCATGGACTATAATTTGGGTTATAGTTTACATTCTGTCCTGCACAATTTTCTAAGTTATGACCAAATGTATAATGGCCTGTATCTGTCATTGCAATGTCATGCAGGGGAGGGGGATGGGGAATATGAGAATCCTCTCTATATATTTTTTCCTATATTTTTAAAGTAAGATTTATGTAATCTAAAGTGTCTTTAAAATTTGTTTTTAATTTTAAAAAGAGTTAAAAAAAATAAAAAAGAAAATGAAGCCTAAGAAACAGTAGGACATTTTTCTGGTACCTTTGCTGATCCCTCTCCCTCCACTCTCCCAAAGTGATATGCAGCCAGCTTCTGGCTGTGAGTCTCTAGTTCATTTCTAGAAGGAGCTGGATAACCACATTGCACATACTAGGCTGCCTGTATGTTGTTGCTAGTGCTTTTCACACAAAGTATAAGCCATAATATAAAAAATAGATAAATTGGACTCCATCAAAATTAAAAACTTTTGTGCATCAAAAGATGTCCTTATGAAATTAAAATGACAACCTACAGAATAGGAGAAAATATTTCAAAACCACATATCCAATAAGGGTTTACTATCCAGAATATATAAAAGAAATCATACAACTCAACAAAAAGGCAAATGACCCAATTAAAAAATGGGGAAAGACTTGAATAGGCATTTCTCCAAAGATATACAAACTGCCAGAAAGCACATGAAAAGATTCCAACATTTTTAGCTACTAGGGACCTATAAATCAAAGCTAAAAAGTGATACCATATCCTACCCACTAGAATGGCTACTATTTCAAAAAATAAAGAGGAAAATAACAAGTGTTGGAAAGGATGTGGAGAAATAAAAACTTTCATTGAATGTTGGTGGAAATGTGAAATGGTGCAGCCACTGCGGAAAACAGTTTGACCATCCTTAGATGGTTAAATATAGAATTACCATATGTCCCAACAATCCTACTTCCAAGTATATACCCAAAAGAATTGAAAGCAGGGACTTGATCAGTTATTTGCATACTCATGTTCATAGTAGCATTATTCATGGTAGACAAAAGATGATAGCAAGTCTCCATCAGCCAGTTATGGGATAAACAAAATGTGGTATATACATACAATGGAATGTTCTTCACTTGTAAAAAGGAATGAAGTTCTTATACATGGAGAACATGGATGAACTTGAAGACTTTTTATGTGGTAAAATAAGCCAGAAACAAAAAGGCAAAAAAAAAAAATTATGATCTCACTGATATGAAATAATTGGAATTAGTTAATTCATAAAGTCAGAACTAGAAGGAAGGTTACCAGAGGCTGGGGTATGGATAATGATTGGGGAGTTAATTGTTACAGAATTTTTGTTTGGAGTGATGGAAAAGTTTTGGTAATAGATGGTGGTGATGTTAGCACAACATTGTGAATGTAAGTAACTCCAATTAGTTATACATTTGAACAGGGGAAATTGTAGTCTAGATATGTTTCTAGAATAGAAAAAAAATTTAAAATAGTATAACACAAACAGTGAATCCTAATGTAAACCATAGGCTATAGATACAATAGATATAAAATATTATTTCATTAATTATAACAAATGTACCACACTATTGCAAAGTGTTAATAATAGAGTGGTAAATGGGAACTTTGTATTTAATGCAAAAATTTTCTGTAAACTTTCAACTTCTCCAAAGAAATCCCATACAAATGAAACTAACTGATTAACTAAATAAAAGCTTTGAGAATTTCTTTGCTTCTCATACTCTGTGGAGAATTAACACTTTCGTGGAACTTAATTTTAAGACAAGTCCCAAAGAAGTTTTTAACTTTCATGAATGTAAACAAAGTTTGCTGAATAAATGCAATTTCCATAGGCATAGTCATAAATTTTACAACCACTGTCAATATTGCTATGAGATAATACTACTACTACTGTAATTCTTTGTATTTCCCCATGGTATTCTGATTGTCCAGATGAAACCAATAGATTGACTTTTCCTAAATAACACATTAATCACTTTTACTATGCTGTCTATCCTTGATTATCCTGTCCTTTTCATCTCAGTCTTTTGTATTTCACATGCAGCAAATGTTTTCATGTGTTCTAAAATATGAAGAACATTTTATTCCACAAATGGGAAGAGTATACATGATATATGTGAAATAAATTTAATAAAACATATACCATGAACTTGGAAAAATAATTTCAGAAAGGCTGAAAAATATAGTATAAGATCTTATAAAATGTTAGAAACAATATCATTTTTATTTTAGATTGGAATTAAAAAAATAGACAAGGAAGAAATAGAATCATTGCTAAATATACTCATTCTTCTACAGGAAAGAGGGTAGCTTTAAACTAGAAAGAATTCCCAAAGGGCATTTCAGTGTCATATTGTTAAGCAACTAAGAATGAGCACCTTATATTTTGACATGTGTTTAATTCTTTAGACTCATAAAAATTACATTATGATATGTGGAGTTAACTTGCAAATGCCTACAATCATGGATAATTTTTCTTAAGCAACAGAACAGTTCCCACCAGATAAAAAGGGAAAATATTATGGAAATTTTTAAACTGAGAGAAAAAAGAATCTTTGGATTAACTATCACTAAGTTTGATGATAAACCTTGGAAAAACCTAGGGGAAGATGATTAAATAGTTCATTATCATTTTGAGAAAGTATGATCAGTAAAAGTAAATTAAGGTTATTTGTAATAAAATGTGAAAATACAGAATCATGGGGAATCTGGGATTTGTAGATTGGTCGGAGGTGAGAGATGTTATATACATAAGGTGGGAGATCTGGTGTGGTGTGGTGAGCACAGATTTTGCATCCAGATTAAATTTAACTGCATTCACCTTCTACCAGGCAGTTACACCAAGGACTTTGAGTAAGGGAAACTCTTGTATTAAAATGAAAGATAAAATACTCACCTCTCAGAATTTTGAGAGAGTTAAATGTACTAAAAGCATGTATGAGGAAGGCTTACCCCAGTTGCTGGTACATGGAAGGCATATTGTAACTGATGGTTTTTTCACTCTTAAAATAGTTATCTTTCTAAATAATAAGAAACAACTAGAAAATGCAAACAAAGACACAACAGCACATAAAAGTCCAAGTGGAAAGAAAAAGAGTTTTATGGTCATCTATAAAGCCCTTTACTATTAAGTTAGCTTCCAAATGAGGCTTCATTTTCTCATCTTTAAATTGAGGATCATTACACAATAATTGAGCATAATAAAATGGTGCTAAATAGCTGGTGAACACATGCAGTAAATCTAGAGAAAACTATGGCACAGAGTGACTAGGAAAACTGCAAGAGAAAGTGGAGCTCTACCATGATAAAACCGAGACCCAGATGCAATGCCTAAGCCTTTTACTCTACTGCCCCTTAAATAAAATGAAAATCTAAGATGACTCAAAGCTGGGAGGATAGCTAATTCAAATGATTTCAACAGGAAAGAAATTAATTTTGAATAAAATAGGTAACATTTAGTAGGGATATATAAAATCCAGAAATTTGGTTAAATTTTTAATTGTATAATTATAGGATGAGGAAACTTGTGGAACTGACATGAGAGAAAATTCTGGGGCTTTCCTTTGATCATGCTATTAAGACAAGTAGATCAATAGAGAAATTATGAGAACATTTAAAGAATTATTTGGCTTCCTTAATAGAAATACAGTCTAATCATGAAAAGCTAAAGTGCAGTGCTTTCTGTACTGCCAGACAACTGTGTTTTTTTTTTGTTGTTGTTGTTGTTTAAGCAAGAATTTTAAATTGGGTCATTGATCCACTGAAGTGTTTGGGACGGGGCTTTGTTAGAAGCTGGAAATGTGCTATAGAAGAATTTCCTTGAAGGATCTATGGTTATAGGCATGGAGAATGTTACATAGAAATAATATAATTCATTAAATGGTTCTAATTTTAAAAAGAGGAAAATAGACTATGAGTTTGTCAGTGAGAAGACAAACATCAAACATGGAAAAATCATAGAGGGTCTAATTTGGGGTAAATATAAAGGAGTTTTTTCTAGGAATTGTCTCTCTGCAAGAACATCATTGCAAGTAAATGGATTTTAGTTGAATCACCAATTTTTTTGAAAACTACGAAAAGAACATTTCTTCATGAAATTCAAGACTGAGTTAGATGACTATATCCCCTTGTTGCCATAAAATGAGACTTGTTATCTTTCACTGAGCTTATTCTATTTCCAGAGTCATCCAACCCAATCTATCTTTATGCTAATATGCTGGAGTAATCTTCAAAAATTACAATCCTCAGTTTATCACTCTATTATTTAAAAACTTTCAGGGACCCTCCAAACACCAACGTGTGGCACCCAGGCCCCTCTCTTTGCTGGCCTCTGTTATCTTACTCTTTTTTCTCTTTCTAATCTTACCATCTCTACAACTCACTCCAAACACATTTGAAAAAGCCATGCACTCCAACCTTACGTTCCTTTGCACATGCTAGTTTCTCTCTCTTCCCCTTTATTTTAAATTTCTGGAGTTCTATTTATCCTAAAAGACATGGATCAATCACCATTTCCTTGTGAAATTTCCCTTTCTTTGTGTCCATATTTTGCTTCATATTCTTTTATGATTTCAGTGTTTTACTGGTATACTCTTCTGCCTTGTGAATATTTTAGGTGCTTGATCTATGATTAAGTTCTCCATGTCTCCCCAGCAACTAGCTTAGTTTTAGCCTGTGGTAGCTATTTAATAAAATGCAAACAATGAATATTTGGATTCTGTGGTTACTCAGAATGGCATATCAAGCTTGCTTCCAAAGTGTCAATCTAATTCCATCTTCAACAATTGCTTCACATAGATTCTCATGTTGGGTTGAGCCTATCTACTTCTTTAAAATTCACAGTCATTGCTCCCACAATTCACTTGAAAATGATGTTTCTTTCATTTGTCATACTAAAGTCCTTTCATTTCTTTACTCAAAGACTGCCTAGCATTCTAGATTTGGCTCAAACTTTAATTTTGCTTAAGCCACTTGTCTGTACCATCATGTGACTTGTGGGGTGACAGAAATTTTACAGTCCATTGTGTAGTTTTTTATATGATAGTAAGTAAAATGCTTGACCCATACTAAATGTAATATGTGCTTGGGTGATTATTTTCTCTCTTTCTCCTCTTGGGAGTCTCTTGGCTTTTGTCTTAATTTTGCCACTGACATATATATATATATGTATATGTATATTTCAGTCCTGGACCTGAAAATTACTGATGGTGGTGGTGGTAGTAAGGGGTTCATGATTCAGTTTGAGAGAACTATCTCCTTAAAGCTTTTATTTTAAGTCCTGTGCTTTACCTTAAATCACCTCAAATAATTAACTCTCATTCAATAAGTGAGAGAATTGGGTTTTTGGATCCCTTTGTGGAATTCACTTGAAGAGAGAATGATGACACACATCTTAGAACCTAATCTTGTCTTTCTCACCCATTTTTACCTTGAAGTTGTGTTAAGGAAAAGTTTGTAGAGTCAAAGAAACAGGACTTGGAACATTAAGACTTGGGTCAAAAAGATGGAGATTTTCTTCCTTGTGTTTAGAATTCAATTGATAGAGGGGTAGATATAGTCTAAACCTAGCAAGTGAGAGGGGACTTGCTGACATGGGATGGGGGATCTCTGGGATTTATTCTCTTGGATCCTTTCAAACCTAAGATATTTCATGTTGGTAATTAGTTTAGGAGTCATGTTTGTAAAGAGGAGCATACTAGAGGGATTTCTACGCCTTCTAATTGGTCAACTTAAGAATAATCTTTGCCCTGGGGAATATACCTGGATCAGCTGAAGGCAAGATCATGAAACATTAAAACTACCCTAGAACAGGATTAAAATTAAGGCTCTAGGAATTTGTTTTCATATCAAAGAATGTGCAGAGGAACAGACTGATGTCTACCATAGACATGTTATATAATTAAATACATGGTTAATTATTTGTGAAGTAGTATATATCAACCATGAATACACCACTTCAGCAGAAAACAGAAAATTAAGTCAAATTTTAGATGGGTAAGTTTATGTTTTCTTACCATGAGGGCAACTTTATGGCTTCTTTATGTAATACTGTATTTCACAATACTTTTTTTTTCTTGAACTGTTCTCTTTTCCACACTATAAAACCATCATATTATTTTGTACTTTGCTTGTAGATATCATCATCAACCTCAAGAGAACTTCATAGAAGATAAAAACTGTCTGGCTTGTTTTTTTAACACCTAAATGACTGAAAAACTTTTTCCACACCATGGGGTAATGAGTTGATTCAAGCCCATCTTGGAGAGAGAAATGTCACAAATATTTTAAAGTTGAGCCTCAGTATATGGTTTAAAAAGAAAGTTTTGCTTTCACCAATGTCCTTCTTTATCCATCCTATTTCATTGAATGCTAACTCAGATTTTTTAATACATTTATTTATTTTTCTAAAAAAGTTATTTAGGTTTTATAAATGTTACATAAAAATATAAGGGATTGCCATAAGCCCTGCTCCCTACACCTCTCACATTTTCCCACATTAACAACATCCTTCATAAGTTTAGTACATTTGATACAATGGATGAACACATATTGGAGCATTGCCACTAAGCATGGGTAATATTTTACATTTTAGTTTATACTCTCTTCTGCACAATTTTGTAGGTTATGGCAAGACATCTAATGGCCTATATCTGTCATTGTAATTTCATTCAGGACAATTCCCAAGTCCTGAAAATGCCCCCATATTTCAACTGATTTTCCATCTCCCCTCCCTCAGAACCTCCAGTGGCCACTGCTTCCACATCAATAATATAATTTCTTCCATTGCTAGAATCACAATAATTCTATAGTAGAATACCAGCAAATCTACTACAGTCCATAATTCATGCCTCAATCCTGAGGATGCTAGGATGGTGATGCCTACTCCACCTCTAATTGAGAGGGGGCTTAGATTCCATAGAGCGGATGGATGGGACTCTCTTGCTGGTTGCTGTAGAATCTCTCTGTTCCTTGCCACGGTCATTGTCCATCATCATCTCCTTGTTAGTTGTCCTGGGTGAGTCCACAGAACTGGAGAATAGGGGCTGCAATTCTGTTAAGATTCAGAGCCCAGCTGGCACATGGACAGCCCAATGACTTTAATCTCTTGGATGTATGCTTATCAAACCTAGTACTAATTATCCTTGAGATCCTTGAGATGCTTGATCCTTGAGATGCTGCTATATATTACGGAGTTGTATTTTTTACATGACTTTTATGTAAGCCTACAACTTCTCTAATTGAGAAAATAACAGTAATTTAAAAATATTATGCTAAGTGGAAGAAATCAGAATCAAAGTTCTACATATGGTATGGATCCAATTGCATAAAATATAAACAAATCTATAGAGACAGTGTTAAATTAGTGGTTATATAGGCTTGGGGAAGGATAGAGAGATTGAGAGGTGAATGTTAAGGGGTGTGGGGTTTTCCTTGTTGGAGTAATGAAAATGTTATAAAATTGATGGCAGTGATGAAGGCACAACTCTGTGATTATACTGAGTGTCATTCAGTGTACACTTTGGATGGATTGTAGAGTGTGTGAATATATCTCAATAAAACTGCTTAAAAAGATGCACATGTCATAGGAATTAGGAAGAAGCTCTAATACATAAATACTGTATCAAAATTTTTGACACTTAAATCTAAGCTATTTTGTGTGAATCATTAAGCAGACACAAAAATATATATATACAAATCATTGTGGATATTTATGGAAAATTTATACCTACACCTACACACACATATTTGCACATACACACAAATTCAACAAAAATTTTAGAGAAATAAAGAATTTGGTAATATTTTTTTATGTGGGTGAAGAGAATAAGTTTTTTTTAACCATTCTTAATGTGCTTAATTGTATGTTAAAATCTTCAGGAAGTATTGAAATGAGAAAAAATAATTTAGGCACAGGATAATTTAATTACATGAACATCAATTCACATTCTTTTCTTGTCATAGACAATCATAGGAACCTAATAAACTTTACCTTGTAACCAAAAAATTAATATAGTTTGACTCACTGAATTGTATTTTAAGCAATTGGTAACCTGATATTTTGCAATGTAGCCAAAAGAAAATACCAGTAACTGTGGTAGCTTACTGAATTATAGCCTTGCTGCCCATTAGCCTTGGGATATACAGAAGTAGATATCTGATACTGTTGTAAATCACTGAAATGTAAACCTTGTTTCTTTAATGTTGATGCTATGTTTTGAAATTACATGTCCATATCCAATGACTGGATGGTAATGAGATAACTCTTTACTGTGCCCACTTATATCTCATTTTATTATTTTGCAGCCCAGAAGTGGGGTGGCCTTGCATGTAGTCCCCTGAAGTCAGGTGTCCTTGCATGTTGCCCTTTGTTTAGTAAAATGGATCAGCCAAGGATGGACCACCCCAAATTCCTAAGTTATCTTCCTAAACCAAAGCTGTTCTATTCAGAGTTGGCCCACCTGACTAGCACAATAGCTTAAACTTTAAACTAAGTAATCCAAGTGTACAATCAGTCTACAATTGTTCAGCAATTAGACTATCTCTTTATCACCCTGAGCCTGCCTACCTTTGTTTGAGTGATATAAAGGACTACGTTTCTCCAATTCAGGAAGATCTATGACCAACAGGTCTGCTGTGCTCCTTGCTTTGCACTCAGGAATAAACTTTCTTTGAAAGTCTGGTGTCACATAATTGGCTTTTCAATGTGCATCTTGCAGAGAACTCCTGCATTAATCAGTATCAACCCCTCTAGTAAATGAAAACACCTAATAAAAGAAGAAACTCCAAATTCCAGTACTGCAGAAGAAAGGTATTATGTTAATATCCAAATACAAAAATTTTCTCCATTTTTAGGTGGGCCTACCTTTTTCAAACTCCAAGAAAAGACAGACTCATGCAGTAAAAATATGTTTTTATTATTTAAAAAAGAGTTAAACATTGTAACTTGTCGTCTGAAAAACAAAATTTGAAGCTATTTACTAATTATTTTCAACCTCGTTGAGTCTCAGTTGCATTATATTTGATTAAATGAAAAGATTGTGAAATAAGATAGCCTGAAAGAATTTTTTATAGTTTGGCTAGCTACTAGCTACTAGCTTTTTGACCTTAAGTATGCAACAACATGGTTTTTATATATATGCTTACATAAAATTAGAAATTAAAATTATATTTCTCAAGCTAATTGTAAGATTGTATTTTTTCTCATTCTTTCAGTTGAGATGAAATTCAAATAAAATTTACCAGTTTAACATGAACAATTCAATGACTATACTGGCTTTATTCTTTTGTGAACCTCAGAAAATCCCCTTTTTAAGGGAACCCATTCATTTGCTTGTAAACCCACAGTAGATGGGTCCTTTTATTTAAATCCATTTGATTAGATATCTTCAGTTAAGGGTCTTTGATTAGATTGTAACCCCAAAGTGGTTCTTAACCCTCTTGCCAGAGCCCTTTATAAACAGAGCACTAAAAAACTTCAGGCACACACAAAAAAGCTGCAGAGACAGAGAAATTCTGAGAGGCTGAGAGAGAGGTCCTGGAAGCCCTGAAATAAGCAGAGCACAGAGACACTGAAAAAGGCCCATGAGAGGCTGAAAGAGACAAGGCCTGGAGGAGAGGGGAGAGATGAATCATATGTGTGATTACCCAAAGCTGAGCCAGAGGAGAAAGTGAGTCTAGAGGAGAAGGCTGAGATCAGCAGAGCAGCTATTATGCCTTGCCATGTGCCTGATTACCCACAGCTGAGCTCGGGTAGAAAGCATTTTATTTTATTTTATTTTATATTTTCTAAAATAAAAAATATATAGGGGATTCCCATGTGCCTTGCTCCCTACTCCACCCACACTTACTCTCATTAACAACATCCTTCATTAGTGTGGTACATTCATTTAAATTGATGAACATATTTTGGAGCATTGCCACTAAGCATGGATTATAGCTTACATTGTATTTTACACTCTCTCCCACACAATTTTGTAGGTTATGGTAAGATATATAGTGGCCTGTATCTGTCATTGCAATGTCATTCAGAACAATTCCCAAGCCCCAAAAATGCTCCCATATTATACTTGTTTTCCCTCTTCCTGCCCTCAGAACCTCCAATGGTGACTGCCTCCACATCAATGATATGAGTTTTCCATTGTTAGAATCACAATAAATCTGCAGTAGAATACCAATAAGTCCACTCTAGTCCGTGGTTTATTCCCCAATCCTGACGATTCTGGGATGGTGATGCCCACTCCACCTCTAACCAAGAGGGGTCTTCAGTCCCATACAGCCAACGGATAGGACTTTCTTGCTTGCAGTTGTAGGCTTTCTCAGTTCCTTGGTGTGGTGGTTGTCCACCATCACCTCCTTGTTGATTGTCCTGGGTGAGTCCAATGAACTGGACAGTAGGTGTTGCAACTCCTTTGAGGCTCAGAGCCTGGCTGGCACATGGACAGTCCAAAGATTCAAGTCTCTTGGAGGTACACTTATCAACCCTAGTACCAACTGTAGGTTCAAATAGAAGGGACCAAAGAGCCATGTGTAGGGAAACCACAACTGAGTACAATTCGGTCACACAGGGGAGTGTAAATTCCAAAGTAGGGCCTGCTGGTAGGGTAAGAAACTCCTGAGCTGTCTGCCCTGCATATAGGTGAGATGTGCATAAGCCTAACCTCTGAAATGATGTCCCGACTCATTTTGAAGTCTCGTAGCCAGATAAAATCATTTGTCTTTACATTCTCCCACTTTTATTTGAGGTCTATTTCCAGTTGCATTGCTAGTTGGTGCTTGGTAGTAATCCCTCAGTGCCTGGGAGGCTTATCCTTGGGAGTCATTTCCCACATTGGTGGGAAGTTATTGCATTTATATGCTGAGTACAGATTAGTTTTATTTATTTATTTTTTAAAATTTATCTCCTCTCCTTCCCCCAGATGGTTCACTCATCTATCTGGTCATTGTTTGCTCACCTTCTCAAGGAGGCACTGGGGACCAAACCCAGGACCTCCCACATGACAAGGGAGTGACCAAGGGACTGAGCCAAATCCACTCCCTGATAAAGCACTTTTAGATGAAGCTGCCATGTGTTTGGTTACCCACAGTGAAACTTGGTGCAACACTTTCCCTTGATGATATCTTGATTTGGACACTTCCATGTTTCCACTACAGAAGCCAACACATTTCTGACATATTGCTCCCAGTAGCTTTTAGCAAACTAAAATAGTACATTTAGTACATTCACAATGTTGTAAAACCATCACCTCAGTCTAGTTTCAAAATATTTTCTTCACCCCAAAGGGAAATTCAAGACTCATCAAGGAGTTACTATCCATTCTCCCCTTCCTCTAGCAACTGGCAATCACCAGTCTGCTTTCTGCCTTTATTGAGGTGCCTTTTTATACTTTTTATATAAATGGAATCTGGGCAGTTAGCATAATGTTTTGAAGTTCATTCACATGGTAATATCACAATAATATTCCATTGTATGTACATAATACAATTAATTTTTTTAGTCAACAATGAACGTCCAAGATAAAAAAAAAAGGAATATATTCTGTTTTCTGCTACTTCTTAAAGTGTTCCTTCTCAACTCAGCACAATGTTAACACCAATGCCTGTTTAAATAGTTAAGTAAAATATTGCCTTCACATTATTTTTGCTCAACATATGGAAGGCTAAATTCCCATTTAGTTCCTCTGTCTGATAAATATCATACAGGAGATAAAATAAGGCAGCTTTGGCTCTTGTGAAGACAAATGGACATGTAATGTGGGGGAGTAGACAATAAAAAAAGACCTATACCCTTACTGGACTGTACAGGCTGAGTACAAGCATCCTTATGTTTTACCATGAGAGTAGGGAGGTCACAAAGAAATGGGCAAGTTCAAAAAAGTGAAGTTTCCCTTGGCTTCTCAACAATAAATGGCAGACCCTGAGTTTCCTATGCTTGCATTCCCCATCTGCCATTATTTCTCACATTGGAGGGCAAAACTTCAACTCTTTTGGTAACTAGATACCTCCTTGGGAGTCCCTTGGTTTCTCACAATTTCATGGTTTTAACTGTGTAAGTCTTCAGGAAAAAATGAAAAAAAAAATTGGTACATCTTCATTTTTACATAAAATACAGAAATTGATTCTCCCTTTAAGAAAATGTGAGTTCCATCTTTTGTAATTTACTCTACGGTCACCCTGATAAGTACTCTCTTCATATTGGGAGACTGGGGATGAGAATGAGAACGTCATCCCCTGTGGTTTACCTCAGTTTACAAACAGACACCACTTATCCACAGGTTGCCAGACTCTTTCAAATTCCCAATGTAATAGGGTATTACATCAATATAGAGTATATTCATCAAGTCTGAGAACTAAGTGTGTTCTCTTTTTCCCTGGGGATGGCTTGCAAACTCCTTAACTATAGGGTGCCTGTATATATGGGTGTGAAATAAAACATGTTGATTTGAAATTTGGTACCACTCCTCCCACTCAGACACAGAGGAGATGCCACCATGGTACAGTTAATTATTTCTCTTCTAAGCTCTTCTGCCTGAAGGTTTATTTCTCCCTTGACTGCTATGGGGCAGAAAGCATTATTAATTATTTTAGGAGTTACCAGGAGTTGAACTCAAGACCTCATACGTGGGAAGTAGGTGCACCACCACTCAGCTACATCCACTCCCCAATGAGAGTTGTTGTTTTTCAGTTGTTAGTTAGTTTGTTTTAGGAGGTACTGGAGATTGAACCCAGGACCTCATACATGGGAAGCAGGAACTTAAACACTTGAGCTACATCCACTCTCCCCCACAAAAAAATTTTTTATGCTCAAACCCCCTTCAGAGTTTTCACTGGAATTTCCTTTGGAAGATTCAGAAACTAAAATGGAGGAGAATTAAATGCTTTGTCACTGAGAAAATTCCTAGGAGGTTGATACCTGGAATTGAAGTCAGGAGGGCTAACAGAATCTTAGGCCATTTACTTTCTGGGAAGTACAAGGGTGAGGATTTTGTCATGAGCTTTGCCATGGAAATGAGTCTTGCTTCTGTATCTTTAGTTCCTTGTATATATATGGATATATAATCATCTTTGTGATAGTTTCCATCAGGGTTCATATTTTTTAGGGCACCAGAGTAAGGGGTTTCCCAATGTCAACTCCCACATTGGAAGTGCATTTTGAGATGGAACTACTGCATCCCTTTCAGACTCAATCCAATGAACCAAATTCTAACAAAGTGGTTCTAAGGCAAGTAGATTACGTTTTGCCTGCTTCCTTGTTCCTAGTTGGGTAATCCAAATAACAACCCTTGTCACCATCCCTGGTCCTAGATTCACTCTCATTGCATGCTCCTTAGCTAATTTGTAAGATAAAACTCTGTTCTGTTTTAAGACAGTGTCAAATCAGTTAATGCAAGTCATGCTTGGCGATGTTGAGAAGGATCACATGCTTCTCCCTGGAAACTGCTCATAATGGTTGATTCTATTGTTAGTTCCTTAGATGCAGGCTGGTGGTGGTGTAACAGGAAATGGACAATCTTAAACAACTGAAGCCTGATCAGGGCCATAAGTGGGTAAGAAATAGATAGGAGCAGAGAGAAAGGAACTTGGAGCTCTCAGGTACTATTGGGTATATGGAAATTGCTCTAATATTAAACTGCCATGCACAAGCACTGGTTATTGTTTTGACCTCTTTGTTATTGAGGTTGCTCATCTCTAACATGGAGATAATAATGTTTGGCCTGCCCACTTGCCGGGCTATTGTGAGGATGGCCTGAAACCTAGGTCTAAATCTCTGTGAAATATTTATAGTATTGTAGATGTGGAAAGGGCGATAAATTTTTAGGATGCACTGTGTACCTAAATTGGACAAAAATAGCTCTATTAGTTGGTATTGGTAAATCCTATTCAATTTGCATAAAGTTTTTCTGCACCATGGATTAGTGCAGGTTTGGGAAAACTGTTTGAAGAATCAAGCTGAATGCATTAATCTAATTTCATTTATTTAGGCCAAAGTTTTCAAAATTAGTGTGCACTTATACTGTTATAAACTAGTTAAACTACTACACATCTTCAAACATTTTCATCAGTCCTAAGCCTTGCAACTTATTGTTCTGAGCTAAAGATATGAGCTAAAATCATGAGAAAACAGGGTGCAATAACTTACACTTGAAATGCCTGTTAGGTAAAATGGAGGTGAGTCCCTGGGTAATAGAGAGAAGTTTGAACATTGGAACATGGCATAAAAGAATAATGCATTGGGAAAATATCTATTTTCAATAAATGACTACATGATACATTTGCAATTTTAGATAAGGAAACAGGCTCTAAGTTATATATTTTGTTAAAGAATTTTTGGAGCTTGTCATTTCCATTCATTGGAGTCTATGTATAGAACCCTGAACATTGGTGAAAGTTTGTGATGAGTCTATGGATATAGAAGTATATATAATTCCACATAATCACCACCAGCAAACTGCACATGACAAAGACTCCCTTGCAAGTACTCTACCCTTTTGTGGATTTGATGATGGACCTTGGCCTGGAGTCCCACCTGCAACTCCACCTGGATACAATTCCTAACTTCTCCATTGTCAGGTATGGCAGGTTGCAATAGTAGCCACATGGAGACACACATCATTTAAAAATGCGTCTGTACTCTCAGTCCCCCTGCTTACTTCTTGTGAGTTGCTCAGGTGTTATTTTCTATTATTGTAGCTGATGCAAACCTGGGTGGGCATTGCCATTATGAAAGAGATTCCCCATCAAAGCCCTTGGCTTAGACTTTGCAGGTGTGGTAGAACTGAAAAGGCTCGGGGGATATATCCAATGTCATCAGTCACATAGACATGTGAGGGCTGGATGGGAACTTAGAAAGTATCAGGTCTCCCTTCAATAGATAGAAAAAATGTTATTATTAAAAGAAATTTTCACACTTCAGCAACTATGAAGTTACTAATACCCTTTCCCAGAATTAGCTGAGCTTGCTACTAATTGTTAACCAGACCCTTTCAGATTCTGCTTACAGGAATAAGATAATATCCCATTGCAAGAGCAGACCACATGGCATCAGGGGCATCCTATGGCTTAGTAAATCTGTGAATTCCTCCTCGAAAACCGAACGATGGACATCCCTCAGTGTTCGGTGGAAAATGGTGTGATGGAAACTCTACATGTAGGAGCTAGACATCAAGATCTAACTCTGAGCTGTGATTCATTAACCACTGAAACCAGGATAGCAAAAATAAGTCTAAAGTGCTTGAGGGAATACAAAATTAAGGAGTGTATCCTTTTCCTAATTACAAGACCATTGAAGAAATCCTGCATCTTTGCTGATCTGGCAAAACTGCCATATAGGCTTTTCTTTTCTTTCTTTCTTTCTTTCTTTCTTACTTTCTTACTTTCTTTCTTTCCTTTTTTTCCTTTCTTTCCTTTCTTTCCTTCTTCCCTTCTTTCCTTCTTCCTCTCCTTCTTCCTCTCCTTCTCCCTCTCCTCCTTCCTCTCCTCATTCCTCCCTTCCTTCCTTGATGTAATTCAATGTGGAGGTAGACGGTACCAGGAATGATACAAAGAAAAATTTTTCGGTCCAGGGGACCTCGCTCCATGTGGAATGCTGGCAAGTTTATTTAGGTTGAAGCTGCTTTTTATACTACAAAGCTGATAACAAAAGTAGGGTATTCTTCAGCTTGGTACATGAGAATGCTACCTGTTTCTATGTTCTCAGACAATCTTTCTTGGGAATTCATACAATAACATCTTAGTGGTGGGTGGTGGGTTCATTCCACTCTGCCTCCTCCTATTGATGTTTGCAGTATGAAGTGTCCTTGGAGACATTTACTAATGTTTCTTTGCCAGCAAGCATGATTTTTAAATGCTTAACCCTTTATGCTCTGGCTCTCAGCATCTTTACCAACAATTTCCCCTTTTTTTGTTTTTTGTCCAGGGTGACTGTGGCTGTCTTAGGTTGCCCTCCTCTGAAGGTCTTACCCATCGCTGACCACCAGCCAAGCTCCATAGAGGGGTTTGAGAGTCAAGGGTTTTAAGCAGAATCAAGTTATTGACATGGCTGGCCTTTTTAGCCCTATTAATGCAGGACAGCAGGGCTTTGCGAATGCCTCCTAATACAGTTAAGAGTAGCAGAGCACCAATGATCACCGCAGTGAAGTTAGCAAGTACAGAGATTGATTTCCACTAATGTAAGAGGTTATTTTATTCAATTGATTTGTCACTGATTACCAAAATTCGCTACCTGGAAGCATAGTAAATTGATTCTGAGACATGCTCAAAATCCTTTTTTGTAAATCTGTAATTTCTATAGATAAATTTGTGTGATGACCTATTAAATGATTTTTAATTTTTTCCCATTCATAATGGGAATCATTGTATGAGAGAGGAGTGATACAAAAAGCACTTTCATTTCAATCACACTTCAAACCTTGTTTTAAATTTAGATTATATACCTGATCTCCCATTTGTGTAACAACCATCTCTAAGTCATTAAGCCTACTATTAATCTGTTCACCAATATATGCCTGACTATGCCATATCTCACTAGCATTATGGAGCCAATTTTTAACATATTATTGTGTTTGGATATTCTAATGTAGTGCAGTTTCTGCCACAGCAGTGGCTGTAATAATACCTATAAGCCCTAATACAGCAGCTATAATTAATCCAATTAAATGTTTGGTTCTTTTCAAATATTGATTTAGAAAGTACCAAAGGATTTGGCTCTCAGGGGAATACTGCCAGCAGCAATTCATGCAACCTGGAAGCCATATTCCACGATGCCGTCTTCCCATTATAACTTCAGTAGAACTCTCCTGTAAAACAGATTCTGATACACAAGTGTAAAGGGAGCAAATGCTGCAGAAAAACCATGTTTGATTAATGCTCACTGTTCTTACTATAAAAACAATGGGATCCCGTACACATACTTTAAGAAATAAAGTGGATTTTCTTTTTAAACTGGTAATATTAGTTTTACTGCCTTGTCATTCAAAAATTGGTCTAGTTCCCAAAAATAATTTCCAAAAATAATTTCTAGTTTTGTTAAGTGTCCCATAGTTGTGGGATAAATCTTCCCTGATGAGTCCAATTTAGTGACATATTTATACTTATGATGTCCCCAAAATTCCAAAAATAATGATTGCTTTCATTAGTTGTTTTTGTTGAATAACTAATTTTTCAACTTATGGTTGTGTTTACATTAGATTTCTGTATCCCTATAAGGGCCTGATTTTTTACAATTCTATAGGAATTATTAAAGAGCACAACCTCAGATGAAACATGGAATGTATGCCATTTATCACTGTGTACAATGATTTGAGGACTGTATACATGGATCGATGGATCCTATGCAGATAGGTCATTCAAGAAAAGGCAAAGTTAAATTTTCAATAAATTTCTGTTCCTCGTCAGGTTTTAGAGGAAGGCAAGAATCAATGGGTCCAGGAAAATGAAAAGACTAATTAATATAAACAGGGAAGGATTTGTCCCCCACCAAGTGAACAATTCTAAAAGAGGTGAATTAATAATATAAGCTCAATATATATAATTATGTGAAGGTGCACTACTTACTGCTGTGGTTGTCAAGGTAAGCATAACAAAGAATAACTGTATTAGAGTGATATTCTGCCTTATAGAAGTTACCATTTTTTCTGCTTTTTGTGTCAGCTTCTTCGGCTTGTTTATGTCTAGGTTTCAGACATCTGGACAGAAGCCAAAGCTGGTCTCCTTTATCTGTAATGATAAGAGCAAAACCTCTACCCTATATTCTAACTTAACTTCTGCCTTTTCCCATTGATAATTATCTTTATGCTTTCAATAAACTAGTTGTCCAATATTTGTTTCTGTATTTTTGGCTGATTTTTGCCAGAAATGCTCTGCTGCTGATGTATATGATTTTGACCTTTGGCTTAAAAAATTTATTGTAAATAATGCGTGATGTAATTGTTCTCGCACCTCACCATTTCCCCCTTTTTTGTTTTTGTAGCATTTATAGACGTTTAAATGTTAATTTTTTAATGATAAGTATACATACACTCACATGTTTACTAAATTAGGGGATACACTTGTATACTTGGTTTATTTTTGGCTAGAGTCTTGGATAGATACAAGATAAATGTTAATATGTATATTTAGTTTAATAAGCTTATACTGCCCATTAGGGTGAGAAACATAAATAACAACTAATTAAAAGATTAAGTCAATATTGAACAAAGTTACAGAATGACAGATAAATAGAGCAGTCTTATATATATATGTACCAATATTTAGCTTTTAGCTGGGAAGTGTTGAAGTAGCAATTGATATTAGAGTTTTGGTTGACTGTGTTTAGGATTAATGAATTTGATACTATAGATGCCAACTTGTGAGTATTTTGCTAATTCCTGAGGAAGGGGCCAGCCTCCTCAGGAAGGAACACAACACTCCCTGGGCAGTACACTTTAAGGTTTATGCATCAGTTCCTGGGACAGTGGCCAGCTCCCCCAGGGAGGAATGCAACACCTGTTGAAATGCACTTTATTTTTTTAAATTTGTTACAAAACATTTCTGATGTGCTTACTATTTTAATTTCCAATATTTTTTCTGAAATGTGAAAAGTGTTAACTAGCAAGGCATTGGTTTGTTGATTAACAAAGTTTTCTGTATGATGCTTTACTTTTAGGCTTGAACAATATTTACCAGAATTGTTTTTTAATACATTCGGTTTTAGGACTGTTGAAACTCAAAACAAGAAATTTACATATACATTTAATAAAACACATTAAGTGTAATATACAAGTTATTAAATTACTTAAGTATGCAATGTATTGTATTAAAGTTTTGATTAGTATTTATGTATATTATACATAATTCATAACTATAGTAGATTATATAACAACAGACATCCAGTGAATACACTTTTATTTCTTAAGCATTTAATATTCTTAGTAGCATGATTAGAATAACCTCAATTTCTTTTTTATTTTGTATAGTTTGAGGCATAGGTAAAAACAAATTAGTATTTCCTATTTGGGCTGTGGGGTAATACATTAACTTGTAATTTTCATACTTTCATTGGTTTTGTTGTTAACATTATAATTAGAATTGGGGCTGCTGTTTACAGTGTTGAATATAAACTTGATTTATTGTTGGCTATTTTACAGGAAGGGGAATGTGGGCTGGCTTGACTTGTTTAAGAAAATATTAAAGAAAGCTTTAGCAAGTTTTAAAACAAAGTGATAGTGACGTACTGGATATTAATTTTTTGCAATGAACTAGCAATATTTGGGACCACTGAATGCCGCAGGTTTGTTATTTTATTTTATTATATTTTACTGTTATGCACTACCCCGGCAGCCTCTAATGGCTGCTTTCTTGTAGCTATAACTAAAAATTATGATTAATAACATTATATTTTATTCAATATTATATTGAAACATTATTATATTTTCAGGAATTTTATACACTTTTATAAAATAGTCATATGAATTTTTTTAAAGTAGTCATATGAATTTTTAATTCATATGTTTAATTGTTATAAAATTAAAAATTTCTTTTAATTATACAACAGTTTTAAATAGTTCATTAAACATATCACATGAACTTAACTATTTTTAGTATTTTATCTTTTTTTAGGTAAAAGACCAAGTTATATGTGACAGTTTGAAATAAAAGCTATCTTTCAGGATTTGACTTTGAGAAAGCAGGTTTGAACATTGTTTTCTTTTTAAAAGTGATAAGACCTGTTTCTCCATGGAATCGATAAGGTTAAAGTACAAGAAGCTATCTTGATAAAACAGACTTTCTTTATTGCATACTGATTATTTAGGAGAAAAACTTTGTAAACTTTTACTAAAACAGACTACTGACTTAAGAAACTTTGAGAAAGAATAAAACTTTAACTTTATATTATTATATTGTTTGACATTAAAGCTTTAAATTTTTTATAGATAGACTGCTTAAATTTTACTTAGCTTTGACCACAAAAATTCTTTTCTCACAAGCCTTTTGCACTTTTATATTTATTCAGGTTTTGTCCCACATTTTACTTTGTTTTAATAACTATTTTATCTTAGGATAAAATTACTTTCTTCTCTTTAATAATAAAAGCACATTCTATATACCTTCCATACTTAAATCCCACAATGATTTTGGAAACTATTTCCAAGTAAAATTCTGACAACATAAAATTACCATCAACATTAAACAAACTTGTTAGAACAATGATTTAATTTGAGTATAACTATTTTTTATTATTTTAAACTAATATCCATATTTATTTATTAATAAAAGTGCTTATTTAATTTTTGACCATTTGAATAGAGCTCTTAAAATAATCTTCATTTTTTGATGGGCTTTCAATTATAGGCCATGATTACTGACAGAAAGCAGGTCACCTTGGAATGTCATAAACAAGCTCTCCAGTCTCATGCTAATAGGAGCTGGGTGGGGAAACATCCTGAGACAATGCCTGTGAATTGCAGAAATGTAACAGAACTGAGCCATTGACCTTTAAGACTTGCTGATTTCAGTAAAATGTAACTGTCATGTGCACACATATTTTCTTTGTTCTAAAGCCAAAAGAATCAAGCCTAGAGTTGAAGATGCTACCAAAATTTAAACTATGGACATGGTGGTTTTACATTGGATCAATTATAGGTAAAGTATTAGGTCAAGGTAAGATACCACATCATAATTACACTTACTGGCCATACATAACCAACCCACCTCTTTTAGAGCTGTTAACTTGGAACAATGAGTCTTACCCAATTTGTCTTAATCAATCTCACCATTTTCCAGGACCTATAAATATATGACTACCCTTAAGCCAAAAGAAGAAGGGAAACATATAGAAAATTTAACTTTACCTTTTATAAACTGCACTATTTGTATTGGATATGGTTCTGTATGCATGCGACCTAAAAATTGCAGTGTAGTTATAACAGAGAAAAGTCAAACTCAGATTTATGTTCTCATTTTCCCTTCCTTACCCTATAAATCAGAAAATATGGTAAATTTTACATGTCCCTCTCAAAACCGAGTACTTAATGACAAATGGCATATTTGTCATGTGCTTACAGAGGCTGTGTTGTTTAATGATTCCTATGGAATTGTAAAGGATCGGGCCCTTATAGGGATACTGAAACCTATTAAAAACACAACCATATTTTGGTTCATTAATAATTCAACCATAATTACTAATGACAGTAATCCTTATTTCTGGAATTTTGCTAATATAGCATTTACTAACAGCTCAATAATTTGGAAAAATCAAGGAAGATATTTCCCACAACCATGGGACACTAAACTTAGCAAAACTCAAAGTTATTTGTGGAAATTATTTTTGGGAACTGGTCTAATTTTTGAATGGCAAGGCATTAAAACTAATATTACTATTTTAAAAAGAAAATCAACTCAATTTCTTACAGTATGTGTATGAGATCCTATAGTTTTATCATTGGAAAAGTAACTTTTGGTAAAAGGAACATTAATTGCTCCTTATTTACATGTCTTAAGAATTCATATTTGCAGGAAAATCAAACTCTTTTTATAGCAAGAAGAAGAAAAGGACTATGGTTACCGGTTCAGATGACCAGACATGGGCAGACGTCTCTAGAATCCCAGTTGCTGTGGCATTTCCTCGACCATTATTTAAAAAGAACTAAAAGACTGATTGGACTTTTAATAGCAGGAATTTTGGGACTGATTAGCATCATAACCGCTGCAGCTGTCACTGACACAGCCCTGCATCAAGGAGTCCAGAATCAACAATATGTTAAGGAATGGCATAAAAATGCAAGTGAGATGTGGCATAGCCAGTCTCACATTGATATGGAGCTAAATAATTGTATGAATGATCTTGAAACAACTATTATAAATTTGGGTAATCAAATTTATAATTTAAACTTCTTAAGAGCTCTTAAATATGATTGGAATGAAAGTTCTTTTTGTATTACTCCTTTGGCTTATAATAATAGTGAACATGATTGAAAGGAAGTGAAAAATCATTTAATTAAATATAAGCATAATATTTCTTTAGATATTTTAGAATTGCAAAAGAAGGCATTGAGCATGTCTCAAAACAAATTGAGAGAAACCATAAGAAACTTGGCCATGAAAACTAATTTTGCATTATTTAGTAGAAAGGTTCTACTAAAAACCCCTTGATCTTAATACTAATTATCTACACAAAAACATTCACTTAAGGAACCAGAAGAAGTATAAACATTAATGAAATTGCCTTCCATGTAAGAGCTCAAAAGCTTGACTTGTAGTCAATGACGGGGAAGATTCTCAAAGGAAGACAACCTAAGACAGGCACTGTCACAAGAGCTATGGAAGAAGACAAGTGTGACAGGAGGTCACCTTGTATCAGCTTATATAAGGGTTCCTATAGTCCTCACTGAAAAAAAATTTAATTAATAAAAAAGGGGGAAATGATGGAGTTTCAATTAAAGGCCATGACTACTGACAGAAAGCAGAGCTTGTAATAAACAAGCTCTCCAGTCTCATGCTAATAGGAGCTGGGTAGGGAAACATCCTGAGAAAATGCCTGTGAATTGCAGAAATGTAACAGAACTGAGCCATTGACCTTTAAGACTTGCTGATTTCAGTAAAATGTAACCGGCAAGTATCTATTACCCTTGCACATGTGCACACGTATTTTCTTTGTTCTAAAGTCAAAATAAATGCCACACCTTATTAGGTGGCTGAGCTTTTCTCTCCATAAAGGATGGAGAGTCCCCTGATCCCAGTTTTTCTTCTCTTTGTCTTATTCCTTCTTTCTCATCTGCGGCACCGTTTTCACGGACCCAGTTTCTGAATGCCAACATTTATCAATTTAATATTACCATCTAGAGGTATCAAAATATACAGTGACACTGAACAAATAGACAAATACCAAAAGAATTATGACACAGTAACAGAAACATAAAGCTTACTAATTTGACCCATAATTTTCACTCCTTTGGAATGGCTGTCTTCAAGCCCTCCATCATTTCACATCTTTGATTTTACTGATTTTAAGATTTTTTCTGGAATTTGTGTTATCTGTAATATATAAGCTTGTTCTTTGATACACTTTTGTTCATAATCAGAAACCAGCCAGGACAACTTAAACAGCATAAATACAGTTAAGCTCTAATTTAGCTGTTTATACAGATATTTAACATGTATATTTTGGATTACTACTCTTTAGGAGCACACTTAGGCTCAAAAGTCAGATTTCTGGGGAAGGCCCTTTAATTCCTGTTCTTATTTTTGGTATATTTAGTGAAGGAGTAATAACTTAGTTTCAGCTGAGGAATGATTGAGAGCTGTACTGCTTTTGGTAACTGCCTTAAGTTCTGTTACAGGCAGGAGTGAAGTACTCTGTTGCTGACTGGGTAGAATTGAGCAAGGCTGGGAAATGTGCTCATATTGTTTGTCTGAGGACCTTGAGCAAGGCCCACTTGGAAGTTTCCAGGCTTATTAATGAGACTGCCATTTTTATGATATTTAGAATGGCATTCCTTGTCCCAGTGTAACCCTTTTTGGCATTTCAGACACACACGAGTTGGTATTGATTTATTATTGCCACTAAATGGAGCTCTTACACTAGATTTGGCTCGGCAATCTTTTTCATATGACCTGGTTTCTCACATTTAAAGCAATTTAAATTATTAACCACAAGACTACCTCCCTTTAGAGCAGGTGCAAGAAGGGTCATGTTATATGTATTAGACCTAATGTCTTGGCATGCCTTTATATAATCTTGTAAAGTACTTCTATTTGCCTTTATCAGACATAAAGCCTTTTTACACTCACTGTCAGCATTATCAAAAGCCAACATTAGAATAAGCATTTCTTTAAGATCAGATTGAGTTACTGTCTTGTTGACTACATCTGCCAGCCTTGCTACAAATTCAGCATAGGGTTCAGCATTTCCTTGAACAATTTTTGAAAATGATTGTACAGACTGTCCAGGGGAACAGATTCATCACCAGGTGGCTAGGCAGCACAATTGAACTTGTTCAATGGCAATATCATCATATTGAGCTTGTGATGATCCCCAACCCATCGACCTATTCCTAATATTTGTTCAGCAGTAATAGGCACTGGTGGATTTTGCTGTTGATTTCGTCGTGCTACAATATTAGCTTCATCAGCCCACCAAGTTTTAAATTGTAAAAATTCTGCTGAGTTAAGAATAGCTTGAGCAAACAAATTCCAATCCCAGGGTATTAATCTGTTTGCTTGTGCCATTTCTTGTTCCAATTCTTGAGTATAATGAGAATTTACACCATATTGAGTGCATGCTTGTTTTAATTCTTTGATAGTTTTAAAAGGAATAGGAGCATGCTTATATTGTACACCCCCTTGCAGATTGTTAACATCTACTGGAATTTGAGTTACTGTTACTGAAAATTTTTTTTAAAAAATTGTATAGCCTCTGAATTTCCTTCTCTATTTCCCTATGCTATACTTTACATAATTGAAGGGGATGGTGCTGGCACAAAAACAGAAATTTTTGAGGGTCATCAAATGTTGTAAAGAATGGATCAGATACCTTAGGAGGCACAGACAATAAATCATCTTTTTGAGCGGATGGCTTAACGACCACTGGAAAAATTCCATAACTCCCTTTTTCTTTTTATTCTTTTTATTAGACATAATTTTATTGGTTTTGCCTGTTCATTAATTTTTTCATATATATTTTCATTAAAATCATCAATAGCTTGTTCTGCTACAGTGTTAGCAATAGCAGTATCCATTTTAATATCTTCATTTTCATCTGACTGTAATGGTTCAAGAGCAACAGAAATAAGACTATACAAAGACCATATATAACAATGTTTCTGTACAAGAGAAAATAGTTATAATAACTCTAGGGTCAACACAGATACCCCTGTATTCTTTAACAGGGTCTTCAGAACTTGGAACTATTCCTCTAACCAAGTCGACTGATTACCCATTACCCTGACGATCAAGAATATTCGACTCACCAACAGAATGCAAGGACAGTTCAACCCACCAACAGCAGTCCTTGTTTCCACGGCACTGATCCAGAGAAAAGACTAGTCATGCCCCATGTTGGGTGCCATCTATTGTAATTCAACGTGGAGGTAGACGAAGCTGGGAAAGATCCCAAGAGAGATTGGGATCAGGGGACCTCATTCCATGTGGAATGTACACAAGTTTATTTAGGCTGAAGCTGCTTTTTTATACTACAAATCTGATAACAAAAGTAGGGCATCCTTCACTAGTTTCTCAGCTTGGCATGTAAGAGCATTGCCTGTTTCTGTGTTCCTAGACAATATTTCTTAGGAATTCAGACAATAACTTCTTAGTGGTGAGTTCATTCTGCTCTGCCTCCTCCTACTGATGTCTGCAGTATGCAGTGTCCTTGGAGACATTTACTAATGTTTCTCTGCCAGCAAGCATGCTTTCTAAATGTTTAACCCTTTATGCTCTGGCTCTCAGCATCTTTTCCAACATAGGTGCCGTCCTATTTCCCCTTGATAGTCAAAATAAATTATCCCAGTCAGTACAGTAATTCCTTTCTTTGCCTGTTATTCAGATGTTTGTGGAGAACAAAGTGGCCATGTGGCAGCCTTAACTTCTAGTTCTATGGAATTATTGTTGTGTTCCTTGGTGGAAGCACTCCTACTTTTGGAACTAGGACATGTAGAAGTGCAGAGCTAAAGTTTTCAATGACAGGAAGCAAAAATTTTCCTAGTGGATCACTAAAGTTTATAGTGAGTGGTGTCACTCCCATTTCCAACCCTGAATTCCTGGACCTGTGAATCCTGACTTCATTCAGCACCTCACTGTAGATTGGGTGCTGATATAGTGCAAACAATTTCCCTGGAAAGCATTGTCCCAGTCCTGCAAGGTATTGACACCTATTTAGCACCAAAATTGAGTCTTTAAAAAGCTATTCCACTTGTATTTCAATCCAGCTGCTTCAGGATGATGGGGGCCAATGTATGACCAGTGAATTTCATGAGCAAGTGCCCATTTCTGCACATCATTTGCTGTGAAGTGAGTTTCTTTATTAGAAGCAATGCTGATTGGATTACAATGGCAGTGGATAAGACATTCAGTAAGTTCACAGCTGGTAGTTTTGCATGAAGGGAAGGCAAACCCATAACTAGAGTATGTGTCTATTCCAGTTGGAAAAAATCCCTGCACCTTAAATGATGGAAGTGGTCTAATGTGATCAACCTGAAATCTGCCAGCATTAGAGACCCACACACAACACATGATATGACACCATTCCCTGAGATGGAGATGCTAGTCATCTCAGGGAATGGTGTCATATCTTGTGATGAATGTGGGTCTCTAATGCTGGTAGATTGGGCACTCAGCTAAGGCTTAGTGAGAGGAAGTCCATGTTACTGAGACCGTGGCCATTCCTACTATCATGGTCATTTTATTCATGAGCCCATTTGGAAATGACAGGTGTGGTAAAGGAAAGAGTCTGAGTGCTAGTCAGAGAGTGGGTCATCTTACTTACTTGATTATTAAAATTTTTCCTTGCTGAAGTCACCCTATGGTGAGCATTCATGTGAGATGCAAATATTATCATGTTTTTTTGCCAATCAGAATGGTCTATTCATATAACTCTTCCCCAGACCTCTTTGACACCAACTTTTCAATCATGTTTCTTCCAAGTCCCTGACCATCCAACTAAACTATTGGCAATATCCCATGAATGAGTATAAAATTGCACCTCTGGCCATTTTTTCTTGAACAACAAGGTCACTACTCAAATTTCTGCCCACGGGGAGGATTTTCCCTCACCATCATCCTTCTGGGACATCCCAGAATGGTGCCCAAGTGTTGCAGCTGTCAACTTTTGGTAGTATCTGAATACTGTGCAGAAACATCTGTAAACCAGGCCTGAGTTTTCTGTTACTCAGTCCACTGATTGTAAGAAACTCCCCAAGAGGCCATAGCAGTGGCCTGAGAAAGTGAAGGCAATGTGACAAGAGTGTTGACCATAGGAATTTGGGCCACTTCATTATGTAACATACTGGTGCTTTCAGGACCCACTTGAGCCCCAACTCATATATACCACTTTCATGTTGTGCATGCCCAAATTTATGGTTTGCTGGGTCAGAAAATACCCAGCTCACGGTAGGAAACTGAGGTATCACAGTAACTTGGTGACCTATGTTTAGGTGTTCAGTCTCTACTAACTACAAGTTGCAGACCAAAAGCTGTTTCTCAAAAGGAGAATAGTTACCTATAGAGGATGATTTTTTCCTAAATCATAAGGATCTGCATTATTATTCTTTTATAGGGCATGCCAAAGTCTCCAGAGAGCATCTCTACTTGTCACTGACACTTTCTTCACCATTGGAAATCCTAGAGAATATGTTAAATTGTCAGTGCAACTTGCACAGCTGGTGGACCTGTCACATAGACTCTTGTTGTTCTGGTTCTTACACAAAACTAGCAGCTTTTCTTGTCATTTGGTAAATGGGTCTGAGTAGTACACCCAAATGAGGTATATGTTCTCTCCAAAATTAGAAGAAATCGACTGAATGTTATGCCATTTTTGGGTCATAGGCGGGACAAGATGCAACAGTTTATCCTTCAATTTAGAAGGGATCTCTTGACATGCCCTATACAACTGGACACCTGGAAATCACACTTCATTGGAAGTTCCCTGTATTTTTGTTGGATTTATCTCCCATCCTCTCTCATGAAAATGCTTAACCAGTAAATCTAGAGTAGTTGCAATTTCTTGCTCACTAGGTCTAATCAGCATAATCTCTTCAATATAATATACCAGTGTGATGTCTTGTGGAAAGGAAAGTTGATCACGTTCCCTGAAAAGAATATTATGACATTGAGCCAGAGAGTTCATATGCCACTGAGGCAGGAGAGTGAAGGTATATTTCTGGCTTTGCCAGCTGAAAGAAATATGTTTCTGGTGGTCTTTACTAATGGCAGTTGAAGAATGCATTACTATGAACCAAATATATTGTGTAATATATTGTTTGATTCAAAAAAAAATTACATGTATACATTTAATTGAGAAATGTATATATTTATTCACCTGTGTTTACTTTTTAGTTTTTAATTGTTTATGTTTTCAATTATTAAATTTACAAAATAAAGTTAAAAAAAAAGAATAGCATTTTCTGGATCAATATCTTTATACCAGGGTACCAGGGGATGTCTTGATTTAGTCAAGCAATGATACTACATCTGTAAGAGTTGCTGCAATTGGAGTCAACACCTGATTAAGTTAACAATAACCTATAGTCATCCTCCAAAATCCATCTGTTTTCTACACAGGCCAAATAGAAGAGTTGAATGGGGATGTGATGGGAATGACCAGCCTGCATCCTTCAAATCCTTGATTGTGGCACTGAACTCTGCAATTTTCCAGGAATCTGATATTGTTTTTTATATGCCATTTTGCTAGGTAAGAGCTGTTCTAGTGGCTTACACTTGGCCTTTCCTACCATAATATCCCTCACTCCACAATTCAGAGACCCAATATGGGGATTCTGCCAGTAACTGAGTGTGTGCATTCTAGATCTATGGAGAAAAGATCAGCTTCATTACTGATGAAGTATAAAGTGAAGGGAACAGTGGTGGCCTGTGGTCAGTAGACCCTACTTGTGAAAAAGCCCAAATTTTATTATATATTTGGGAAAACACAGTGAAGCAATGTCTGGGTCTATTAGGCAGACAAACAGACCCAATATTACTATAAAATGACATGAATATAAAAAAAATACACGTTGCATTAAATTACTAGGTCGGGTGTAACAATGTATGACAAACTGGATGATTTTAAACAATGGAAACATTCTCCCACAGTTCTAGAGTTAGAAATCTGAAATTAAGTTGTAGACAGTGTCATGCTCTCTCTGAAGGTTCTAGGAAAGAACCTTTCCTGGACTTTTCCTACCTTCAGGGAGTCAACTGCAGTCTTTATTTAAGTTGGCTTGTGTAAGCACAATGTGAATGTTTGCCTCTCTTCACATAACGGCCTTCCTTCTATGCCTGTATTTGTGTCTTACCTATATCCCTAAAAAAAGGGCACCTTTCATATTGGATTTTTTCCCAAGCTAATCCATTATGACCTCATCTTAACTTGATTTAATGTGAAAAGACCCTATTTCCAAACATGGTCATGTTCATGGGTGATGCTGTTAAGATATCAAGGTATCTTTGGGGGATTACAAGTAAACCCATAGTACTTTCTTACACCTCTAAGGGAGAATGAATAGGTCAAGAAGCAATATGTGGAATGAGACTTAAATGAATATGGAAGATTAAAGAGGCACAGGACTCACTTATCTTCCAGGAAAATAGCTAGAGGACAAGAAGAAACTGTCTGAAAAGTGTTTTGTGGCTTACAACAAAGGGAAGGCTGGACACCACCCAGAAGAGAGATGGACATATAAATGGAGTACTGGCAGGGAAAATCTGTGAGTATGGTTGTAGATGCAGCTGCTGTTGCCCATCCCCACACACTTGGAGCAGGCAGCAGTGGATCTTCTTGACCCTGGCTAGTGACTAACAACTGAAGCAGTCACAGGAGTCTACTCCCCCAGAAAAGTTATAGGAAGTGACTCAGCCTATGGCTGATTTGGCATTTGGCCATTGAACTTGGTCTGCTCTTTGGAAAGCTCAAGCACACCAATGGTTGTGCCCTTCCACATTGGGTGGGAGTGCAACATAGTTCTTCCTGGTAGCTGGCAGGGAATGAAGGAGAACCTACCTTCTCAAATACCTTCCCTATTGGCCTGGATTAGTTGCCGAGTTGAAATTTAATTCATCACTGAGAAAATGGAGGGTATGGTCAGTGGAAGGTTTCTGAGCAGATTTGATTTGTGAGGTTTAGCATTGAATAGCCCACCATGAGTGAAAGTATCTGGAGTATTGATTTTACACGGCCCTCCCAAGTAGGGTTCCAGTAAACAAATTCTCCTCTGGGTTTAAGCAGAGAGTTCTGCTTAAGAAGACCATCTGTTCTTAGACCAGGAAAATGCACACAGAATGGAAAAAATAAATAAATACAAGAAACTTTTGAGTACATTTATTGCAATCTCCCCAAGCCCTCTGGAAACTGGTCTGTACCACATTACTAGGTCCCTTCTCTAGTTTGAACAGTTAAACAGGGGCAATCCTAAAAACATAGAAAAAATTGTACTAAGAATCAAAGAAC